>JBCJKH010012576.1:0-15648 GCA_039877255.1 Loriculus beryllinus
CATCCTCGTGGCCTCCTCTGGACTTGTTCCAACAGTTCCATGTCCTTTTTATGTTGAGGACACCAGAACTGCGCACAATACTCCAGGTGAGGTTTCATGAGAGCAGAGGGTCAGGATCACCTCCTTCAATCTGCCAGTCACAATCCTTGCTACATTTGGGTGGATGCTCAAGATGCCTTTGACAGAACATCCCATTGGGTCTACCAGTGCTACAAGTTGGCTGTGTGTTGCCTAAGGGTCTCTGGCTGAAAGTCTACAGAATCAGGCTTCATCACAGGGTGCAGAAAAGAGGAACACACACAGGTCCCTCCCAACTTGAGGGGCAGCAGCATCCACAGGGAAATGGGCAGCCAAGGCAGTAATGCAGTACAGTGAGGTTGGCTTGTGCCAGCAAAGCCCAGATCTGAACACACATTTTGTGAAACCCACTGGGCATTAGAGCTAGATAATCTTTAAAGTCCCTTCCAACCCAAACTATTCTATGAGACATCACTGCCTCCCCACAGATCTGGGGTTCTGTCGGGCCGCAGCACATGTGTTTAGGTGGTTCCTTTCATACTTGAGAGGCCTGAAAAGGACTGGGCATTAGCCAGGGGATGTCAGCAGCACAAAAGCTGAAATACGCTTGAGGGTCTGGGCCTGAATGGATCATCCACAAAGGAACACAGTGTTCTGGGAGATGTGAGGCTTAGGCAGTAACTGAGGGAGATCTAAATGAATTCATTCAAGCATCAAACTTTTCCACTAAAAGATCTGCTGGGCGTTTGCCTTTCCTCCATTGTGCCTGTGCATGACCAGCCAGCCCGAACACGCTCTGTCAGGTGTCACAGGGGCATTGCTCACAAACCTTGCACTCCTCCACCTTATCGTGCGCACAAAGCCCAGCCCCACAGCCGCTCATGAGGCAAACATTCCAAGCTTCATCCCATGCAAGACTGAAGGAAGCATTTGCCACCACTCACCCAGAAGCACACAAGGACAAACTGTGCTCTGTGGCACGCAGCAGTACCTAACACAAGCAGAGTTCCCCAAAGAGTCATACAACCAGCAGGTTTTTGAGAGCTCACCTGACAAAGCACAGCCCCAAGTTCTCTGCTTTCCACCATATGGGGAGAGCCAAACCCACACCACACTCTCCTCTAAAGAAGAGCCCTACCAGCAGAAGCGATAGGCTATCACGGATCAAAAGGGGACTATCCCCCCCTCCTGTTGAAACCATGACACTGTGCAGCAAAATTAATACATAATGCCAGAGGCTTCTGTCTGGCAGAAGCATACTGAAAGAGGAGATGGGGATTTGCAAACACATCCGGGGGGGATGGCAGGGAGGGGAAGCATCGCCTTCTGTTTCCTGGATAGCTTCTGCATTTTTGCATTGAACCAATCTGTAGATAAAACACAGAAGCAGTTTCAGGGGCAGATACCAGACTCCCAGGAAAGTTCCCCCATCCACCATGAAAGACCTTGCAGGCAGCCCTTGGTGCTGCAACCCCTCTCTCAAGGCCACTCTGCCCTGGCCCCATGCCTGACAAACACTCACGCAGATAAAAAAATCAAGATGCTTTGGGCACCAGTGGAGCAGAAGCTGCAAAGGTCGAAGTTTTTGCACTATAATGAATTTTGGATGGGGTTTTTAATGTCTTTCGTCTCCCCCAGGCACAGCTGAAGTCCCCAGCAGAGATGGGGAAGGAGTCACCTCTCCATGAGGCCCTTTGGCATTATCAGACCTTTGCCTTGACTGCAAAGCAGCCTGTCTTCCTGTATGTGAAGCGAGACATGGCAACAGAAACCCAAATCAAAAGGCTTAGGCATCTGCTTTTGAACAAATCTGATGTAAGGCAAGAAAGCTTAACCAGCGCCCAGAAGAGCACTGATTATCAAATGGAAAATTAACAGGTAATTAGTCTCTAATGTGAGCTAATCTTTTCTAGGGGAGAAATTAATTAAATGGGGGAATTAAATCACCAAGAATTTGCAGAGTGACCAGTTCTGATGGGATTCAGTTAATGAGCTATCTGATAATGGTGTCAGCTTCATTTTCTTCTCTTCCGGACACAAAAGGAGAGACAGAGAGCAGATTAGTGCAGTGCCTCCCCCCTCCCAGGCTGCAGCCTGAGGTGACTGCACCTTACTTATCCTCAGCCTTTTTTCTTGACAAAACGAAAATCAAAAGCCAAAAGCAGACTATTGACAAACTGCAGTTAAAAAAATAAAATCATACTGGAAGTTAGTAAGTGAGGGAGAAGGAAGTTTCCTTTACAGAAATGGCCCACGGGGTCATGACGCACCCTCCTGCCTGAGCTCAGTGCCAAACTAGCAATGCAGTGAACCAGAGCCAAAGTCTGGTGCCAGCACCCTCCAGCAAAGAGGGGGGAAAAGGTGTGTATCCCTCCCTTGGGTACATGCAAGCCACCTGGAACAAGATAAAACTCATTTTGCTTGGGATTTCAGTTATGTCCGAACTGTTACTCAGTCCTGAACAACGGATGGGAGGTTGAGGTTCTTCCATGGCCATTAATGAAACCCATCCACATGGTGCCACTGACATGCTCCAAGCACACAACCTCATTTCTGCCTAATTATCCATTGTGGTGTTTATGTCAGTGTCATACTGCTACAACAGCTCCGTGCCAGCTGCAGGAAGAGGAATGATCTCCAGCTTTGCAGAAACACAGAGCCACATGGACAGACACCACCTGATCTCTCATAAAGCCTGCCAGCACAAAAATAACTTCTCAGAAACACTAGAACATGTCTGAACAAGCACAGTGAACCAATATTGGATCAGCACTTTGCATCCTAGGGCTGCAGCATTTACGAGCCAGCCTTTAAAGCCCTGATTTTGGATTTGCTGCATCTCGAAACCAATGCCCGAGCTCACCTACTTTCAGTTCTGCCATCTCCTCACAGCATTGCGTGCCAAATCCTCTAACAACCCTCCTGGATAGAAAAACATAACCATTTACACTTTAGGGCAGTGACTGATCTGTGGCACCTATAATTGGTGCAAGTGAAATAGCATGGTCAGATCTGGGTGGAACTGAGGGAAGGGGGGGCAGTTACATTATCTACTTCATAGGCTGTGTTTTTCCATATGTAAATAGGGGCTGAAGGAGGCAAATTAAATGCTCATGGCTCTCAAGAAAAGAAATTCACTGTTGGTGATTCACTTGTAAAACAATCCTCCAAGTGTTAAGATCTTCCCTGTTACTGCATGTACATACACAACCCCCTAGCTCTGAGACTTCTGACAGTTTATGCCTGAATGTCAATAATAATAAGGGAAAATATGAAAGCTGGCAGTGCCTGTTAGTGAGTTCACATTACAGAACAACATATTCTCTCCTGGAACATGCTGGGTCTTATGCAGATTCAACTTTTTTGTGTGACGCAAATGCTGTAAAAACAACTCTGAGTCACAGAATAAAATCACATAATTCCCAAAGCCAAATAAGGACAGAACTCAGCCCGCACAGCTCTGATTTCCCTCTTTCTTCATAGTAACAATTTTATTTATCTTCCCTTTTAAACAATAGCATTTGCCTTGCTCTCACTGCAAATCTTGTGGTTCCCATCACTGAAGCCTATAGTCAGTACAAACTCTGGTACTGCAAAAACCAAGTTTTGTCCCAGCATCTGCAGGGTCTAGCACAAAGCCTGTTACGTGCTCTCTGGGACTAGCTTTGCTACTTGGTATGAGGTCTTTATCAGGAACCTAGAAGGCATTCTCCCAGGCAGTCTGTACCTTTATTTTGACTTATTTCTCACTCAGAGTTCATTTACAGCCCAATAGAGCCAGGCTTGGGTATTTTATGAATGTAATACAGCAGCACCTTATGCCTTTATGTCTTTAGAAGGCTTTTGAATTTCATAACACAGCTAGCTTGTTTCACTGCCAGATTTCCCATGTACCAAACTGGGCAAAGCCTTGTACAAACAATCTTGCGGCATGTAAATAAGGCCTTCAGACTTGATCTGCAGGTGGAGTAAGCCATCATCGCTCTGCTGCTGTCATTTTGCATCAGAAACTGCTGAGCTTTCCACTCTGAAACTTTAAGGACATTTTATTAATAGGGTGAGAGGAGTTACGTAAGAAGGCTTGTATGCAATAAACAGGATGTGATGTATTTACAGCACATGTAAGCAGATTGTTTTATTTATTTTCAGCATCGTTGATTTTCCTTCTCCCTGGCTTTACACATCTATGTATGGGAGCTGAGTGGCTGTGCTGGAAATACAGGTTGTAATGTTCACATGGTAACGCACCATAAGCTTGACCTAACTATAAAGCAAATAAGAGCTATTTGTGTCTTTACATAAGAAGCAACGACATACCCCAGCTTTACATTTCGCAAAGCAAAAGCCTCTTGAAGTGGATGAGAATGTAGCAGTGTGCTTGTGTATTGTTGCTGCCTGATGATTGACGTAGATGACAGACCACCACCTGATTCAGTTACACACACACTCCTGGGTACCAGAAGCCATTAACAGAACGAAACAAAGACATAATCAAAGTGTGGGGTTCATAAGTCAGAAAGAACAAACTGTACTGTGACCCCCACCAGAGCTTTAACTTCAGCCAGGCAACACATGCTTGCACAGCTGCACCCCTTTCTCAGCCTTCTGTTTAGTTATCCCTCCTTCTTTTCCCCACGCTTAAGTATCTTCCAAGTTACCACTAGTAACTGAATATATTTACTGAATATAACTGAGGTCTCCAAGAACTCATTCACGTTTGACATTTTTGTGTTTTAGCAGTAACATTTATGTGTTTGAGGCATGTTTTTCCAGTGCTGTTTTTTAAACACAGTAAATTCAGTCTGGTTTTAGTGCTGTTTTTTCCTGAAAGGTCTGCCAGATCTCTAACGGAGGCTATAGCACCAGCATGTCACTTGATGAAAAGCAAAGAAGTGATTTATTCCGCCCCTTTAAAACTCCTGTATCATTAAACCTAGTGTAGCGCGAATGTTTGAGAACTGTTGAGAAGAACAAGAAGAAAATATGTCTCTATTAAAGCTCCCAGAGCCTTGTATTTTTGATTAAGGAAAAGCAATTTTATACTTCTGAGACCTCCCACATCATATTCTTAAGAGAGAAAAAGCAGGAAATAGCACTTCAGAGTTCCTTTATATGCCATAGGCTAGCTAAAAAGAAATAACTGGGGTTTGACTTTCTTGCCAGCTTTAATTCACTGATAAGCCTCAATGCTTATGTCTACATGAAAAAATAAGTGAAACTTGCAGATAAGCATCTCTAAAAAAGAGAAGGGGTATTGTATTACCCAACCATCCTGGCACAGTATCTGTAGCACTGTATACGTGCTTAACCTGGGGGCACAGCAGTGATTTCCATTTGGACAAATGATACATGTGGTTCTACAGTGAAGTATTGTCTACAGTAACCAACAAGAAGCTTTAAAGAAATTGCCTCCAAATACTGTTATTCATCTAACTTGTACTGTCATAAATGCACTATCATGGAGTTTGTTGTAAGTGCTGGCCTTTCTTTTCCATCAAGAGGAATGCCTTATATTCAGTTTTATACAAACGAGCTGCTCATAAAATTGCTGCCAAGCCTTTGCAGCCCAAATATTTGGTTCTTTACCTGTAAATAGACCCCATGATCAAGTCTCAAGTTTACAGCCTAGGAAGGTCACTGGAGCAGTCTGCCCCTGTAAAGCTACACATAGATGTATCTTATTTTAGCCTTGCACATAGAAGACTGGAATGCAAACACTAACACATTCCCAGGCTGCCAATGGATTTTATGACCTTTACTTTTTGTTTTGCATCTCCTGCTTCTCTAACGCATGGAAAAAGCTGCACCTCCATTTCTCAGCTGTGAAAGACAAGGGATGTTAAGTTCACAAACCAGAGGGGCTGGAGCTGTCAGAACTGACACCAGTGTTGACTGTGTCACCCTGCAGAGGGCATTTGTTTCTCCTCCAGTCAGTCACCAGACCATGGTGTGTACAGTTTCACAGCTGTCACACCGAATATTTTAAACGACTGTTTTTTTGCCAAGTCAGAACACATTCACAAACCAAGAGATCATCTCAGGACAGAGCCTGTCCAGGAAAAAGCCTGTTTCTGTTCTGGTACTACAGCTTGGAGCAAGAGGTTACAGATCCCAGGACTGTCACAGCTGGAGTCTGTTTATGGAGAAGGTTTAAAACACAGACTTAGCTAATCTCTGCATTTCCTGAAGGAAAACATACAACACTGCTTGTTTATTACCTCCAGACAAGAGTTTCGTCAGATGAGGACTGCAACATCTGACTACAGTTTGCTAGCCACCCTCTCCAACCCCACAGGTGATACTTTGGGGAGGTCAGAAAAGCAGACCTAGGAGTCCACTATGAAGCATCCTCCCTAAGAAGCTCTCATTAGCATCAATCTGCATGAGTTATGGAGTTAATCCTTCCTACTCTCATGAGTAATCCTCTACGTACTTGCACAGCAATTCAGATAAGGTGCTACTCTGCTAGATGCAATACAAACATGGAGCAAAAGGCTACAGGACATCACAGATGGGATCTGTGTTCCCACACAGATTTCCTGTTATCTCACGAGTCCATTGCTATAGGTGGCTGGCATTGCACTGCCACACCATGACACCATCCAGAGGGATGATCCCATCTGGGTAAAGAAAATGAACAATGGAAAGAAAACCTACCTCACAACTGACAAGGTGGGATGAGGTATAAAAAGATGGTCCAGAAAGAGTTTAGGCGGGAGTCCTGTGGTGTTAAAAGTACCTGGAAATGAGGTAATTGAGAGATGACGAAACAGATGGAAGAACTTTAGAGCCTGTGATCTGTGCAGTCCTCTGCCTTACACCCCTGTGCACTCAGGGGCCTCAGATTTCCTCTGAATTTGCTTTCGTCCATCAAAATATATAGGAACACATGAGCAGCCATAATACACGTGACACATGACTATACACCAAAACATGGAAGCTAGAATGGAAGAGTGGAAGGCTGTATTTGAACCGCAAAATCCTTGTCCAGGAAAACTGGAAAAAAAAACCCAAAACCAATTTAAAAAGGAAAGACTCCTACACTGTTTAAGTGCCCAGTTCCAAAACTGGTAGCACATCCACTCTCCCATCTGCAAGCTGTCAAGATGGAACAGGCTCAGCTCTCCAAGCAGTGGGCTGAACAGAAACACACGAGGGTTGCCTGCAGTCCTGGCCATGGTGAGGAAGAGCTTTAATGTGTCTGGTAGCAGGTGCTGCCTAAGGGACCAGACTGTGGGAGCCAAGTGCCTAAAAGGGAGAGTAGGTAAATGCTTCCCAGCTCTCCCACACATATGCCCTGCCTTTAAAAGGAGGAAGAACTGCTTACAGCAAATGTATTTACAGGCCTGTTCATGCAGGTAAGTACAGGTCTGTATACAGGACTGCTACGTTGGACTGTGGGGAAAGGGGGGTTATAGCTCTTGAAAAACAACATCTTTGATCAAAACAGCACAGTCAGGAGATACTGAGCTCTCTCAGCTATGTGAAGAGGCATTGAGCTAAATAAAAGATTAATGTTACAATTTGAAGCATAAATTAATCTCACTATTGGCTACACTGGGTTAGAAATTGAATTAATTTCTCATCACATGAAAGGCGCTCGAGCCCTGTCTCTGGGATTTTTACTGTTTCCCAGGAAAGGACAGTAGTTTTACATTATTTGTGTCAGCTGGGATAAGCCTGGCTCCTCTCTAGCGTGGTTTACTGGCACTTCACAATGCAAACGTACATCCTGTACCAGTCGGGCTGTGGAGACTTGAAGCAACATGGGATGGTAATGTTCTGACAGTAACGTACTCTGCTCTTAATGGCTTTTGTCAACCACCAATCACCCCGCTAAGTCTGGCAGCCTTCTCTACTGCACTGAAATCACCTTTTCCTTACTCCCTATTTGCCTCTTTTCCAGTTCGATCTGGAAAATCCTGGACATTTTCCTTCCTGCCTGCTCCTTTATTAATAGGGTAACATTATCCTACAGGCAAGCTGCCCAACATACTTGAAAATGTGCTCTGCTTGCTCTCCTATGCCCAGCACTATTCCAAGTCAACACTCCAAGGACCTCTTAAGTGACCCCAGTGGAACTCTGACATGGTGGAACTTTCCTCTGGGAGAAAGGGAAGAGCACAACCTGCTCCAGACCTACTTCTGAGGGCAGCACCACAGGTTAAATCAAGCTGGGTGGGAGGTGTCATCCCACAGCCACAAGCTTTCCCTTGCCTCTCAGAGGCAAATTCTCTCATTCATTTGTCTCTCAGAGACAAATCTCTCATTCAGGAGGGACAACAGGAGTGAAGAGTATCAGCAGCTACCCACCAGTTAAACAGCTAAATAACCCCTGAATCGGGAAGGAAACTGAGGCACTTCCATAGCAAGAGAAGATCAATTCAGTGATATATAAAGATGTTCACAGGAAAAATGCAGTATGTAGCTTGTGAGCAGAAGGGACTCTGGAAAGTCCCTTCCATCTCTCTGTGTGAAAAGCCCAGGAAAGACTCCCATCCACTGCTTCAGTCTCACAGTATTTTTCTCACTCCGGCTCTTGCCAGCACTAACTAATTCAGGACACTCTCTCTGCCCACAAAGCTGATCAAGCATAGCCTCCTGCCAGCCTGCAAGCGTCAGCATCCAGCTTGCACTAGCACCAACGTACACAGCTGCCATCTCTCCTACCATCCTACAAGCCAGTGCCTCCACTGTTTCCAGCCTAGCCCCCACAGCACACAGCCTCTCAGATCGAGATGCAGATTGTGATGTTAGGTTCTTCCCATGTCTTTAAAGTAGGAAGATCCAAAGCTTTCATCCTACTCCCACTTTGCTATTGACGTCGGAAGGCAAAGCCTATGGCACAGCTTACTGCAGCAAGACTGGGCTGTCCGCTCTTTCAGTCAATAAACTATAGTTCCCTCAAGCTGGTGGTATGTACACTAAAAGCCTCATTTACAGCAGCAAGTAACAATAGTACTGTTACCTACCTGCTGCCTTTGAGGCTTAAAACAGAGCCGTCCTTCAACTAAGCCCCATGAGGCAGTGGAGGAAGAACTGTCTTCAGCAGCCCAAGAGGAACACCAAATCAGAAGAGGCAAGAGCTGCTGGACTGATTTTCTTCCCACTCAACATCCACAGGAAGCTTTCCTTTGCAGAAAATGGCAGTGAAGGTAAGCTGAGAGCCAGGATGCTTTGGAAATACTGCCTCGACTGTCTCCTCCAAGCTTAGAAAAGTGCTTTGCAACAGCATTAATTGAGATGGCCTCAGCACTGTGTACAGTAGACAAAAGGAGACAAGTGAACCTGGAGTTTAAAAGGCCACTTTTGTTCTTGGAAATCAAATAGACATTTTTCTCTGTAGCATTTCTGGGAGCAGGATGGGGCTATGAATCAGATACACTCTACAATCCATATACTGAGCACGTAGGCTGCTGAGGCTGTACTTTGTGTAAACTGGAGCTAACTGTGTAAAACGAACACACAAAATAATATAGTGAATAACAAGGCAAAACCACTGTGGGCCCAGGTGCCCCCACTGCTCACTGCAGTGAAGCAGCTCAGCCCAGGTTTTTATTGTCAAATGGCACCCACACACGGGCCCTGAACCGGCAGTACCCTGGGTACAACCAAGGTACTGTAGGTGGGTGACGTGCGGTACCCACTTTGAGTCACACTGCGACAGAGAACACGGGGTTGCACACTGGTACGAAATGACAATAGAACTGGTCGGGAGCTCCAACAAAACTGATTTGTGGCTCTTAGAAAATGCTGGTACTTCAAGAGACATTTGTGAGATGGGGCCATTGTGAAAAGTGGTTCAGAATTGTCAAAATGTCAGTCTTGGGCATTCGTTACAAAAAGTGTATTTCCAGAATTGGATATAGAAACCAAAACCATCTTAATGTCATTTTTTAATAAAGGGAGCAGTACAACAAATAGCCTGAAATTATCAAACAACCCAGAGTTAATGTTACATCAAAGACACTGCTGTTCTGATCCTATGCCCTGTATTGGAAGGGAAGAAAGAACTTTAAAGTTGCAAGATTCCATGGAAAAGGAAGAGTCCTCCCATGCAGAGCTAATTTTAGTAATACAGCATGCTCTAATAAACAAAATTAAACATAGCATGCCAGTATAAAGTAGGTTCTTCATTTTGGAGGTTAACTGGTCACTGCATTCTGGTATTTTCATACTACTGACAAAATAATAGTATGAAAATACAAAATGCTTCCCAACATGCAGCTCTACCTTCTCCTGAACTGATGAGAATCCAGGGGCCGAGTAGTTCACAAAAAAGCACACTTGACGGCCATACCCATTTACAGTTCTGCCAGCTACTGTTCTGGCTTAAAAGCATTCAGTGACCTGGAGGAGCTGTGTTTAAATAACCTACAGTGATAATTCTGCTGGGACAAACCTTGAACAGACGTCTCCCTGGGGCCAGACAGTGCCTGTTACTTTATGAGGTCCTGCCTGAGCAACCCTACAAATTCGTTATCTGGAGGCATGGATTTGCCACTGGGAACAGCACTGTGACTGTAGGCACACCCACCCCTGTAAGGAGACCTTCACACAACAGTAGGGAGTTTCTGACTTCTGAGAAAGCAGTTAGATCTCTCAAAGTACCCAAAGCAAGTAGAGATTGCAGACAGTGGACAGTTTGGGAAAAAGGGAAGGGTTACCTGGTACAGAAGGATAAGGGACTCGGAGGAAGGTACAGGGTTTTGTGCTCAGCAGAAAGAATCAGGGAAGGCAGGAGCAAGACAAAATGGTTTTAAGCCAGTGGGACAAATAGCACAAACATGGCAATGAATAGCTGTTGGTCCCCAACTTCACAGCTGGCAATTGATACCCCACCTAAACACTGATAGATGCAAAACCCAGCATACAAGAAATCTCTTATCACACAGCATCTGATGACTGCAGAAGGAAAACCATTCAACAGCCAGGATAGCTAGGAAAACATGTACCACACAAAAAATTTTGGATTTCCAATTGATCCGTCCATGTGGAAACTCATTCCTGGTCCCTTAGCATGATCTATGATATTTATGTAATTCTGACAAGTCTTCATTTGACTGCTTTTAAAGGCTTCCATTGCTGCAAGTCCCACCTCCAATCCAATGCCTTCAGCTGAAAAGCTGAAACTGAGGTAGGGGTGAACCTGTGTGTGGTGTCTACAGCCTGTTCATGTGGGTTTGAATCAAGAAAGACGATTAGATTTCTAAGCCAGAGCTATAACCTTAATACTTAAAAATTGGTCAAAGTACGTGGGAGTGAGATTCTGGTATTGTGTGAAGCTGTTTGACCTTTACTGCAACCGGGGAGAGTCTCCACTGAGTTACCAAAAGCTCTGGAGAAGTGACGGGTGGTGTGGTTATCAGGTAGACATTCATTGAGCACACTTGCTTAAGCAGACATCAACCAGGACTCAGAGACGTCCTTGTTAAGATATACATAATCCGACGGCACAGCCCACGCCAGAAAATTCAGTAGTGCACTGTAGGGTTCAACTCTTTATTTGCTACTATTTATGGCAGTGCTGTCTTGCTCTGCTGTATATACTGAAACTTGCCTTCACTTCATGGGTGGGTCCTGTCAAAGTGTGTTTCAAAGTCATCACTAACTTCTTTAAGAGTACAACGCAGGAATAAAGGGTGCATCAGCCCTTGTGCTAAACTGAAGACCAGACCAGCAGCAGCAGCAAACAACTCCTAAACTCCTGACAACCACCATAAGACTTATCTTGCATGGGGAACTTTGATTCCCACAGAACTGCTGTCACTAAAAGAGTAATGACTCCAAGGCCAGTGCAGTGGCTGCAGGCTGAATGTTAGTTCCCAAGCTAAGACAGAGTGCCTCACGCTGCTCCCAGCTCCCCAAGTTATCACGAAAGGAAGCTGATGTTTGCACTACAAGAGCAACATGGGGTCACTCTCGTAGGGGAGTGCTGGGCTTTTGGATTCTAACTTAACCACTGGCCGCTTGCTTGATGGCTTTGTGTCTCAGTTTCCTGATAAGGCTGACCTCTCTTCTTAAAACATGCTGAAACTTACTTGTGTGAAGCACTGCAAAAGCACTGGTTGTTGAGGTGGGCCTATCATTTTAATTTATGCACATAAAATAGGCAAACGCCTGAGTTTTTCTGGGAATTAATCAATTTTCTCCATAAAGTACATTGTGATTCTGGAGTGGTCTAATTATCAGATTTCCTCAGCTGTTTAAGGATCAGTGAGGAGAGGGTGTCTCCTTCTCTGAACTAGCTGAATAGTTAGAAAACTCATCATGCTTTCAAGTACATGATCCCATTATATTCTTAGACCCACAACTTACATTATGCCATTAAGTACATGTAGAAAGAATCTTTTCACGTAGAGTCCCTAGCATACCTCCTCCATACACAGACAAAAAGGAGAAAGCTGGAACAGATCAACGATGAGGTACTCTGCTTCCATAAACCAGTCCTCACTCTTCAAGTGTTTACATTCCTTCAGAGAATACCTCCCATAACCTGAGTCCAATCTCTGACTAAGCTCAGCATACCAGTGGTACTTAACAGCTCCAATTATGACTCCTGGTCCACTTAAATTCTGGCCATGCCTTCTTCGTAAATAGCCCCAAGTGTCTGTTTCCATTGTTTCACAAGAAATGCTTTCAATCTCACCAATCTTTGAGATCTCAAACACCATCAGAAGCAATATTTGACTGCAAGAAAAAAACAGTACTTATAAAATAAAAGAGATAGAAAGCAAGGTAAACAATGCAAGCTGAAGTAGAAAGAACAAAAGCAGCTACTTGAAAAATGCTATCAGGAAACTCATTTATCTGTCTTGTTACATTCAAATAATCAAGGAATATGCTAAGGTGCACCACAGCTCTTACTGAGCAGTGATTTTTGTTTTTAAGCTCAATCTACCTGCAAATTGTTTTTAAGTAGAAACTAGAATCCCCAGGTGAATGACAGATGGGATAGGATGCTGCAGCCCTTGCTTGAAAAAGTTGACGTTTTACACTGACACGATAAATAAGAGGCAGGGATATCGGGTGCAGCAGACGACGTGACTGGCACCAGGTAACCCAGATCAGCAGCACAGCTGGGAATAGACACCTAAAGTGTCTTTGCCTAAAACTTTCTTCTCTTTCCTTTTCAAGTTTATCACTACCCCTTCTTTCCCACTGAGTCATCAACTGAAGGAGATTAGATACAGTCCTTGCCTGCTGAAAAAAATCTGCTACTCAAGTCCCTCCACAAAGCAACACTTGGGTTTTCTGCACTGAGTGTAAGTACGTAACACCAACAGCTTTCTATCAAATTGCTCCAGATTGTACTTCAGCCTTCCCTGTAAAGCCTATAGTCCTAGCCTATCAAGAGTACACCCCTTGGTGATAAACACGACTTGAGAACTCCAGTTTATATAAAACATCAGTGGGAACAAAGTTCATCCTACCAAATATGTAATTTGATGCTGTTGCTGAACTGAAACCTGTACAGATGATTAATCAGATTCAGCAGCATGCAATCTCTGAACATCATTCCTTTAAGAGCAATACATTTGTTAACAAATCAGATTATACACATGGTAAAATTCCCCTGAAGTGGCAGGACTAAGAGTGAACCCATTCTTAGTAAAATACAAAGTTTAGAGTAGGATTTCAATTGCTTACCAAAACTCCCAGCAGAGATGCAGTGCTCCAGATGGCCAAATATACAACAATTCCCTTCCACTCTTACCCTGAATGGACAGCCAAGACTCAAAGATGTATAGCACTGACAGCCTTTCCAGACCTTCCCTAAATAATGCCCAGGAGGAACTGAGGGTAGCAGCACAGGACCTCATTGTGGTAGATCAGTGAGTGGACACACCCCCCCCATTCATGCTTTTCCTAGGCTTGGTTCTGGCCTAGACCTGCTTTGTTAGCCATCACTTTCTTAGCCGTCACTTCAGCTTGGCAAGTAGTGTTTCTGTGAACACAGTAATAGCTACACAGACCACTTTTTGGGACTACTTACGTGAGTGCCAGAGGCGAGCAAAGCTATGCACAAGGCAAATAGTTCAACCAGCCAGCAAGGTTGCAGAACCAGACAGAATCTGTACTAGCGTGTTTCTGACACAAAGCGGTAACCAAGATAGTTTCATGCGATAATTGGTGTCACCTCTACAGCCTTGGCAATCTTCTTCTCCTCAAAAATAATCCAGTTACAACTGTCTTGTGACTGTCCTTGTGTGCTAGTGCAATTAGGTTCACTGAAGTGGAAGAGCTCACCACAAAGTAGGAATGAAACTACAGACTTGTCCTTTGCTCTCTTCCTCCAAAGAATGAGAGCTAACACCTGAGAGCTGTAATACAATGTAGACTATAACAACTAGCTGCAGGCTAACACATTGATCAATATGAGCAACAGTGAACACTGCATTTGATGAAAATTCACAAACTCAGGCAGCTACAGACACACAGTTTTAATGATGTATATACAGTGCAACTTCTGTTTGCTTGCTGCGCTGAAAGCCCCAGCAGCATTCTGCTTGCACAAGTCATCTTTCCTCTCTACCACTGCCTAGAGGTTTTGTGCTTGCATCTAACAATATCCAAACCCCTCTAATAACCCCATGCTCTCAACTTGCATGAAAATCTACAACATAACATTCCTCTAAGTGCTCATCCCCATCATCACAGTCAAACGGATGTTGTTTCAAGACCACTGCTGATCTGCACAGGTCCCAGTAATGGCAGAAACTAGAATAGGTTTTATCACAGCCTTTTTACTGTAATCTCTGCCACTTACTAGCATAGGCAGCCATTTACTGACAAGGTCTGACTTACTGCATGTTTTGAAGGCCTGACACAATGCAGCTTCACAGTCTAAAGCATATCAGTAATCATTTTCACCATTTAACTTCACAGCCTTCACCTTACAATTTAGCATCAGTTTTCTCCACCCATTCCCAAACTATTTCCCCATTTATCATGGGAAAAAATTATACTCCCAATATGCAAAAAATGACTGCTACTCAAGTAACTGTAGTGAAGTACAACCTCTCACCATGGGAACACGCTCTCTGCTTCTCTTAGCAGTACATATCCCAGCACTCATTCCTGTGATTTCCCCAGTAGCCTCATTTCAGCCTCACATCTCCAGAAGTTCCTTTCTCCGGCCTCAATGGAAGAGAATCTTCCCAAGCATTTCTGCCACACATGAGCACCAGACTTCAGTTTTCATTCACTCCCCATGCTTCACTCTAACCATTCCACTGCCTTCACAACCCCTAGTCTGGAGAGCACTGCTCACAGATCGAGCCTAGAGCTGCTCTGCTGTGCTCCTGTGGTTTCAGCTGCCTCCCGATTCCTGCCATGCCTGCACTTTCTAGAACAGCCTTTGCCAGGTACAACCTCATGCTCTAGCACGGAACACAAAACTTTACACTCAAAGCTTGACTTCCAGATCCCACAGGCCACCTCCATGGTGCACATTACTGCACTCAGTGCACTTCCTACCTGTGGTTCGGTCTGCCTCAGACCTTAGCAACATGATATACAGCACGAGGTGGGGGGGGAAATGCCAGGTTAGAGCTTTTAGAAGGTACTTAAGTGCATGTTGCACATCCAGGGACATAGCATGACAACACAAAGCCCTGCACAGTGAGG
>JBCJKH010012578.1:9845-33027 GCA_039877255.1 Loriculus beryllinus
CAGGCTGCTTAGGACCTGACACGTTATTACAGATTGGTAGCCATGCATAAGATGACAGTGATGACTATGTGTGGTGTGTGGCTCTGAAAGAAACAATGACTTTAGAAGACTTGGAGTAGATCATTTGAGATCATAGGTTTTGCTTTCCCCATGCATTTGAATTGCCTTTCATAAAGCTATCTCAGTAGCACGATTCCCAATGTGCAAGCACTTCCTAGGATAACAAGTTGGTAAACACTCCCTTTCCTTCTAAACTCACTATAGATCATGTTGCCATCAATTACGCTGTTTCTCCAGTCTACAGCAGAGGGTCCAAAACCTGAAGGTTAGCACCAAAGTGATCTAAATACGAAGTGTACTTTGCAGTGCTGGGTTTTTTGGTGCTCAGCTGGAAGCATTCAGGCCCAGATCAGCCCCTACAATGTGACAGCTCTCTGAAACCCACAGCGTTGGACCTGGTCCCCTTAATTTCCTTTGATAGTTGATGGTGTGAACAGGACTTCTGCAAAGAATATTTCGGTTCACCTGAACCCCACATGACCCTTTGCTCTCTGACTACCAGAAAAGGTTACAGTGCTTATGGTCCTCACATGAGTCCCTCAGGTGTACACCTGCCCAAAGTAACATGGGAGACAAATTGGGCCACTGAGCATCAGTTTGAGAGCTACCACGTATTCAGTTAAGATTGCAGGTGTCAAAATCCCCTGGAAGCTCAGCAGAAGTGCTACGATGCCGTATACTCAAAATTAGCTGACAAACTTGAAAACAGCCATCGACATAATGGAAAACATAGGTGGATCAGTCATGGGAGTGAAATGATTTGTAGATTCCAGAGGTTGTGATACACATTGTGGCAGACAGCCTGTGTTGACAGCCAGGAAAGCACTCATTCTCCACATAAAGCTGTGGGCCTCACAATGGTCATTAAAATAATACCCTTGGCATTGCAGGTCAAGTTGTTGCACTGCATTATCACTGTGCATCTCTGCCAAGAGCAGAGGCAGCATTTGCAATGTGCCAGCTAGCACTTTGCCAGAAGTGCAGGTAAAAAATCCGTGAGAAAGAAGGGCAAAAGAAAAAATCAGAACAAAACACAACAACAGTGTTCATGTGTTTTCTTCTTGAGACTCAAACTTCATTCCCTTTCTGTCATGACCAAGATGATTCTACGTTCTCCAGGAGACAAGGGGGATTGTTCACCTTTAGAATGAACCATGCATGAAACAAGGCTTGTAATTTTATTGGAAGGTTTGTGGCACTGAAGGGTTTTGAATCTTCAGGTTACCGCCCTGCCAGTACATTATCTGACTGGCTGGACTTGTAATTGAACTAATACTGAACTCTTTTGCTTCTTTCCCTGGATTTAGGAAAAATCCTTAAGTAACTTTTCAGGAAAGGAAAAAGGAAAATGTGTATTTCTGTCTGCTGCTCCATCTCCCAAGTGTCTCTCCCTCCTGCTTGAGACTGAGGCAACTTGCATTTAGCACAAACCACTTAGTTTACCCAGATGCTTCAGTCCATGTGTAAGTTTTCTAGGTGACACTTTTACCAGGGAAAATGCTGTTTAGATTCTGTGCACATAAACAATGGCTTGTAAATATTAAAACAAAAAAAAAGGAGAAAATTTAATTTTCAGTTGTGCAATAAAATTGTGAAATAATCCTCTCAGTTCCATTCCAATCCCTGACTTGACCTGTGCTGGTTTCAGGAGCTGCTTTTCAGTTTCTGGCTGTTGTTCCTTCAGACAGGAACAAAGAGAGGTCATGGACTGTTTTGTTTTCATCTTTGAGCTTTTTATTGCTATTTGATTTTGCATTGTCATTCTCTTTAATCTGGTTTATTCCACCAACCCTGGGTCAATTGGGCACATTAGTACAAGGCTGTTCCCACTGCAGACAGGTGAGTCATTATCTGCTCAGTGTTAATCATATGTTTATCTGCTCTGCTTGACCTTCTTCCTGCTGTTGTCTTTGTGTAAACAAAGATAAGACTTTAGTAGATGAGGGGAGTTTATTCAATTCATATTTAGAGTATGACAACAAGCAGATGGAAGAGGAATTACACCTCACCAACAGCATGGAAGCAAATCCAGCTAACAGGTTAGAATTGCAAATGTTTTATGTGCCAGATGGAAGCATGGATTTTCCATTATACTGAAGTCCTTCACTTGGTAACAGAAAAATACAATGCAAAAACCAAAAGCCTTCACTTTGCTGTTAATTAACCTAGCTGATAGGTTTCTCAGGTGCTCAGAGCTGCAATTGCACCTCCCATAATCTCACAGCTGATGCCTCCTTTAGCACTAATAACTGGAACCATAGGACTATAGCTCTCTTTCTCCCTCCTTCCTTTTTGCTTGGTGGCCAGAGGCTCCTCTACAGAACTGCATTATCAAGAAAGGAGATGGGAGGTAAGAGTGGGGACACAGGTCAGCTGCATAATCCTTTGTATTTGGGTTTGGGTTTTTTTTTTAACTAAAATTTAAAGTAAAGTCTGCTATAAGAGTGTGATTGCTGGGGGTGACAGCACAGATATTGATTTGTAGGGATATCATAGAGAATAGGATGTCCCTGAATGTGGGTTATGGAGTCTCTCAAATATTGAATGGAATATGAACAAAAGCTGGTGTAAATTGGGAGGCTAGCTGAATTTAGAATCATGGACTCATGGAATAGTTAAGGTTGGAAAGGACCTTAACATCATCAAGTTCCAACGATTACAGAATCAAATGGATTTTGTGTGGTGCAGGAACAGGCTGGGAGTCCAAGAAGACTTAAAAGAATGAACTTTAGATTCATTATCAGAAACATAAACACTTGGAGAAGTATATATACATATAAATAGGTAGAAAAGAATTTGCAGAAAAAGATGAACTGGAAATGTACAAGTGGGAGTTTTATAAGCTGAGCTCTGCAATCACTGCAGAAAAAGAAAAAACCTGCAGGTGTAGCTCCCTTAAACTCCCTTTCTTTGCAGCAAGGCAAAGCTGGCTTGTACTGGGAAATGAATGTTTGAGCAGGTGCAATAAGTGAATGGCATTAACTGTGTAAATAGCAGCTGATTTTCAATAATCAGGCTCCCAGAACGGATGCTCTCCCAATGCTGTTTCCATATTACTCACAAAGCTTCCTATCCACCCACCTCTGACAAATTGGTAACAAAGAACAGTGCTTCCTTTAGGATTTATGTCAAATATTAGTCCTCCAGGACAGATGCAGTAGGGCAGATTACCCTGGGGTCAGAAGTTATGTTTCAACAAAAGAGGGCAAATTGAGTTCCCAAGACTGAAGTAGTGATGGGGCATTACCCACTTCTGTACTTACTTTCCTTCAGGCTCTGCGTATGATTCCCAGTGGTCTTTGTGTAGCCGTGTTTACCTTCAAGCTGCTTTAAAAGAAGAGTTAGCTAGTGACCAGATCATTCAAATAGACAGGGGATAAGTGTATGTGTGTGCTGCCTCAGGGTATGTTATGCAGTTCAAGAGCCAGCTGTTAGTTTGGGAATTGCAGAATGGTTCAAGTTGGAACAGACCTTAAAGATCATGTAGCTACACACCCCACCCTCCCCACTTTGGACAGGGACATCTTCCACTAGAACATGTTGCTCAAAGCCCCATCCAGCCTGGCCTTGAAACAGGAGTTCTTCCACAGATCTATCTGTTAAAATGGCATAAATGAGGGTTGTCTATCTCCCTAGTTTGCCACTTGATTTTTTTGTCTCTGGTTTCCACAGACCAAATCTGGCTGCCATTCTTCACTTTCCTATCATACAAAAGCAGTCTACAATATCCCTCCTTTCTCTCCCCACCCAAATTATACCTCAGGAATAACTCTTACATGATGGCAATATGAATCGCATGCCCTCTATGGTCAATGTACCTGTAAGGTACCCAGTGTCTGAGGGGAAAAGAATCAAGATCTAATTCATGTGTCAAAATTTGGATTTCATAGCCCAGGCATTGTAAGATTCTGAAAGCCTTAGTCTTGGTAATTCTGTATTTCAATATAAATAAGAACATAGCATATTCATTCAAAGCCAAAAAGGGGTGGCAGTTGTACTAACCCAAATGTGGTAAAAACCTGTGATGAAACCTGTAGCATCAGTTGATCACTAAATAACCTTTGTATTTCAGGAGAGAAACGGTATTTTGCTAACATTCACCCCCCAGTTTCTCTCCAGAGCTGGCAATTTCAGGTGGTAAATGGCAACAACCTGTCGGAGCTCTCATTTCAGGCTTTTGCTGATACATCATCTTCATTTATGTTGGGTTCTGATTTTGAAGGTTAATTTTGCAATTATAAGTGCGCTACATAATTTTTTTAAAACAAAAGATTGTGTTTTGAAGTGGCCACTGGGGAGAAAGATGAACAACTCTAATGGGTTCAATTCATCCTCTGCTTCAGGGCATAACAACAGTTCTTAGAAGCAATTGTTCCTCTTTCCTGAACTGCATAGACAAGTGTGAGACATCCATATAGAGTTGCCTTTCCTTTAACATGCCCTTGGATTATTCTTTCACTTGAGGACTCCCATGTATTTCTTGCTGAGAATAGCTCTTTCAGCTTGTTTTCAGGGAGCAGCCCACCTGCTTTCACTCTGTTAGTCTCAGCATTGCTCACAGAGAGACCCAAGTCCTTGTCACTTCTTCAGCTGATTAAAGACTTTCTCAGTGCTGGGGAGCACGTACCTGCTCATTGCCTACTCAGCTGAGCACTGTATGTAACAGGTGGAAAAACTTTACTTAGATTTGTGGTAAAGAAAGTGGGTGATCTGTACTACTGCTGCAGCATACTTATGTGTTGGTTTGTAATCTAAGGGACGTTTGTAAAGTCAGGCTTTTCCAGGTAACCAGGCTTGGTTTCCTGGACAAATCATTAGGAAGCTTTAAGGAACATAACAACATCCAGAGATTCACAGGCAAACCCCTTATTTAGATTGCAGGCTCATCATAGATGTCTGTTAATTACCCAGAATGTTGTTTGCCTTACATATTTGATAACAGCACCTCAGCCAGTTTAATATCCTGTAACTAATTACTTGATTAATGTCATATTTCCCTAAATAGGACACTTGCCTCCTGGCACGCATGAAGCATTAGCTGCAAGGACTTCATGAGTTGTCCATTTAAGGCAGTTAAGGGTTTTTTCAGCAACACTTGGCAGGTTGTTCAATGTGGCTGTATTCTGGAGGATGGGGATATATGGTGGTCTCTTGTGAGAGCACACAAGCTCTAGTTGCAACACGTTGTATTGCTGGGTCACAAGGCACCCAGAGTTTACACATTTGTTTCCCTTTGGCTGAGGGCTGTTGGGATCCTTTATGATTTAGTCTTGCCATCAATCTCTTGATGGGAAATGCTATAAAAAACTCAGTTTTGTTCTTTGTGTGTCTTTGGGAATCACCTGAATTGTCCTATATGGATGTCCTCAGATGCTTTTGCAAGGAAACTCAGTCCTCAAAGGCTCAGCTAAAGGATAGCAAACATGAGATGCTCCAGTAACATGTATTGGTCAGCTTTGTTCCAAAATTACTTTAATAGGGGAATAAGCATCACAGCTCAGAAGGCTGCCACACTGCTCCATCAAACATCAGACGCAGCTTTCAGGGACCTGAAATGACACTTCATAATGCCAGCATTTATTTATTTAGCTATTATGAATTTAAAAAAATCCAGTACTGCCCATTCTCAGTCCTGAAGTAACATTCCTTTCCGGAGCTCAGCTCTTTATTGATGCTTGTCTTCAGCCTTTCTTGACTCTCTTTGTATTTTTCCATTACGCAGTGGCTCTTCAGGTAGTGAGGCTGTGGCTTTCATTATAGGTAGGCTGGAAGCCTGCAAACCACGGGCCACTTCAAGTGTGGGGAGAAGAACTGCCATGGCAGATATCCCCTTGCTCTCTACAAGTTACTGCCTCACAGGAGGGAGTATTTGCACAATGTCCCTCTGAGGTGCCTTGGGTTATTCCAGTGAGGCTCAGTGGCTTCCTTAGGGTTACTTGGGGGGGAGTAGAGCTACAAATCCACTTTACTACGTCCCAGCGCAGTGAATCCATTAGCACAGCATTATCATACTTCTGCTTTGCATCACAGCAGGGTGTTTGGTACTGTACTTGAAGAGGTTCATGGACCTGAGCTTTCTTCTGACAAAGAATCACCTTGCTATAGGAACATCTGCCTATGCATGGCCTGGCTTAATTTTGTTGTGTTTCCCCCTGCAGAGAGGGCAGGTTTATTCTGAGCAATAGAATCAATCCATCAGCTCTGCTCATTCCAGTTAAGGGTGAGGTATAGGACCTTAACTTTTAATGTTCCTTAAAATGACAAAAGGATGTTTAATTTTCATCTGGAGCCTGTAAAAGTCCTTCTGCTGTGGTGCTCCTCAGCTACAGCAAAACACATCAGAGGCCTGGCAGTTTATCTGCCCTTCCACATGCAGCAAGAAGCAGTCACAGCCCTGACCCTGAGCCGGGTGACTTCTCCCTTCATGTGTCTGACTTGCCAGGAAAGGCAAGAACCATACACACTGGGGCCCCCTTTCAGCTCAGTGTCTTTGAGTCTGGTGGTTATGTATCACACCTGAATCTTTGTGAAAGGGTTGTTTCATTAAAATAAGCTTTAAGTTGGATGGTTCATTGGTTTGATTAAGAGAAGTGATTAGTATGGCAGTGAAAACTTGTTAAAGATTTTTAACCCAGCTGTTTGAGGGGGTGGGGAGGAGGGGGAATCAGATGGAATTTTACGGTGATTCCAACACTCAGTGCAGTTTGCTTTACAGGCTCTTGCAGAGCTAAAGGCACAGGAGCATTTAGTTATTGAAAAGGAAAATATTTCACCCTATGTCACATCTCAGCTTGGCTTTGACTAGGAGAGAAAGATGTAGAGCTATATATGTGCATGCATTGTGATGAAGCGAGAAATGTGTGACTGGATGCCTCCTTTTGGGGCAGAGCTGCCATGCTATATTTTCTGGCTCTCTTTGATTGAAGGCTTATCCTTCTCTTGATAAGGAAGCAGTGGTCTGATGGCTGCCGTGATTGTCCTTTGTAGGTACTTTTATTCCTGTACCTACCCGATCTGTGGAGTTCAGGAGATGGGATCAAGATGAGAAGCTGATACTGAAGTCCTACACCAAAGGATATAATACTCAGTTTCCCCAGAACATCCATCATCCATGTACTGAGCCCTGTGATGTACGAAGCAGGGCTTAGCCCATTTTAGAACTGAGTTATCTGAAGTAGGTTGAGGTTAAGTGGCTTGTAAATGTGTCAGTAACTCCAAAAAAGCCCTATAACTAGCTGATATGCCTCAGCTATATTAAAGCGCATATTCAGCATGGGTGAAGGGTTCCTAAATGTTATCACCTCCAGGCTGCTCCACAGAAAAGGAAAAAAAAACCAAAACAACCCAGGCTTTACCAATGGATTATTATGCTCCTTCAGCCTGGTTGCTTTCCCTTTACTGTACAGAAGAGACTGAGGAGAAAGGTAAGGAAGTGGGACGAAGGGAACCTGTAAAGGGCTTGTCCCACATTCTCACCAGACTCCTGGGGGTAGGAAGTTCCCACTGCTGTGTGCCAGCCTCTCTCAAGAGGTACAATGAAGTGGTTAATGGATCATACTTCACCTGGAAGCCAGAAACAAGTGGAATAAAGCAGGAGTCTTTCCTGGCACTGTGCTGTTTAACATCTTTGAGTGACTTGGAGGATGTGGCAAGGTGTGTATTCATCATGTTCTCAGGTGACACAAAGGTGGTGAAGGCAGCTGGGCAGATCAATGCAATGGTGGGCAGGGTGGTGGTCCACCCGAAATATTGCATCCAGTTTTGGGCCCGGACACTGACGGACTGGAGTGAGTTGAGGAGAGGGCACCCAAGCTAGTTAGGGATTGGATGGAGCTCTTGCTCTGTGAGGAGCAGATGAGGAAGCTGGGCTTAGTCAGTCTGGAGAAGAGAAGACTTCAGGGGTTATCTAACCATAGACGCCTTGTGTCTAAGAGGAGGTTATAGAGCTAGGCTCTTCAGAGTAGTGCATATCCTCCATGCAAACTCATCCAGCCTGCAGAGAAATTCCTCTAACCACCTACCCATCACAGCCCTGCTTTGCCCAAGCATCTGCCTGAATTGCCTCCCTGTTGGCCCCTCAGTCTCAACCCTTTCTGGGAGCTCAGCAAGCCCAGGAGCTCTCCAGCTTTTTCTGCACACCAGCTCTCCTGCCCTTAGCTGTGCTTTGCTCCTGCCACTGCGTAAACTAGTCTGTATTGCCATGTATTGTTCATGGTCATAGGCAGGCAGTATTTTATTATCATTTAATGCATGAAAACTCTCACAACAGCTCAAAACTTGAGTGCTTTACTTTTGGAAACAACTGATGGGGAAGGCAATAGCGTGAAAGAATGACCCAGGACTGTAGCTCCTAGCTGGATAAGTTAGCACCCACCTCTGTCCTGCACCTTGTTAATTGAGACTTTAGTTCCGCTTGACATCTTTCTGAATGATGTCAAGCTACACAGTCCAAAGGCTTAACCAAGCATACTCTAAAGAGACAGCAAAACCGTGCAGCACAAAACTGCTCATCATCTACCCATCTTTTAGCTGAAAGACAGTAGATAATAACTCAAACCATTGTGCATAGCGAATGGTTCAGGAAAGCCAATTGCATGGGCTGCAAGCCTGATAAAATAAAAATTGTCTGTACTGAATGGGTCAGACAGGCACATTACAGGTCCCTGTTTCCCCACACTGTGGCACGTAGTGCTGTTGGGGGCCGTATCAGTGAAAGAGGGACCACAAGCAGGACTAGAGTGCCACAAGCCTGCAAACAAACAGGAAAGACCCCAATTAATTCACAGGTTGCAGGCAGTGTGGGTATGCAGGCTGGCAAACAGGGACATCCCGCTTGGTTTTGGGAGTGAGACAGTGTGTGTATGGACTGGCATTGCCCTCTGCTGGCTGCTGCTCCGATGAGTGATGCTGGGTGCTCTGGTGTGCTGGGCTTTTGGGGGCTTTGAAAGGTTTCTTGCCATGCTCATCACAGTCCTTCCCTCTGTATGATACGAAGCCCAACGGGTGGTTCTGCTTTCCTGCTTTTCTGGTGGAAGCTGGGCAGGATCCAACTTCAAAGTGTATTTAACACTTTGTTCCACTTATTTTTCTCCTGTGGGTGTAGTTTTGGCCTTGTGTTCTTCTTCTCTCTCTCCCAGTAAAAAAGTTATTGCTGTTCTCTGTAAGAGACGTCACTACCCACTGCGTTAGCAACTCCCTGGAAATGCTAGCTTGTGTTTTTAACAAGTCAGCTAGCAATTGCAGTGTAAAACGCTGAATAAACAGGGCAGGATCCCTTTGGAGGCAGTCAGGAAGCTGAAAGAGCTTTCTTTCAGTTTTATTGACTTTCAGTGTACCGGTTAATGACTTCTTTCTGCTCTTGCATAAGTTTCTGGGGCATTAGTCCCTGATGGACACAGGCCCATTGCTTTTAGTGGCATTGCATTAAAAGAGAGCAAAGCTCACACCCCCAGCAATTTTAAGTCTTTCGTGGTCTCCTGTATCAGATTGCACACATTGCACTTTGCAGTCTTCCCCTTGGAGAGCTGGTATCTTCCTGGGAGAATAAGCATCAATTGACCAAGATACAGGAGTGAAGGGAAGCCAGATTTCAGGAGTGCAGATTGGAAAGAAGTGGCTTTTTAATGAATTGTTCCAATCTCACAGAGCAACAACAGCCATGCTAGTGTCTCACGGACTGTTTCAGTTTTGCCTTCACCCATCACTGCATTTCTCCACCAGAAGGGCTTATGCTGATGTCTGATGGGTTGCACAAGCTTTTATTGCTGGAGATAAGGAAGTTAAAAAAGAGCATGGGGGGAAAGGCTGGTTGGAAATTACTTCTTGCCATACTCACACTTCAGAGCCAGATAACACTGCTAGCTCAGTTCCTTCTTTGATTTGACTCCCAGAGTCTCCTCAGTGAAACATTGCAAACACCTTTGGCAGACAGAGCAACCAAACACTGGGAGAAGGCAAGACTAGCCATGAAAAAAGGGTAGGAATCACTCATCGAAGGTAAGCAATAGGCATTGTTGATATATAATAATGCTCAGCTCCCAGAGGTGCTGGTGCAATAGACATAGCACTTAGCAAATAAGCAAACGCCTTTGGTGATGGTAGCCTGCAAAATTGGACCAAGAAGCAAAAAACTAGAGGAAGAGCAGGGGATGAAAAGAAGTTTAAAAAGATCTCAAGACACTAGTGGCAAAAGATTGTTAAGGATGCTCAACAGGGAAAGAACCACTGTAGGGGAAGGCCCTGCTGTCTGGGGCCGAGTACCTAGGTCTAATTCAGACAGAGCTCATAGGCAGGTAATATGTATCAGCAGAATCCAGGATAAGGGAGTTAGACAGATACAGGTACAAAGTCACTGAGAGGATTACCATGATGCACTGAAGTGAGACACAGGTCAGGTACCTTAAATGCACTGGGAGGAGGTAAATGAGTTGAGAGGAGATGCCCCCTGCATCTTCCAGTTGTAAGGAAAATCCTGCAAAGGGAGGCAGAAAACACTAATGTGGGCATGAAACCACCTTGCTTCCAGACCTGGCACTGCAGTAGCCTCAGATAATCTACTACAACCTTTAGTGTCTTGTTTAACTGTACAGAAAATTGAGATACTCTTGCAATTGCCTTACAATCTGATAAATTGTCTGTTATGGTAATAAGTTCTTGTGATTGACAGTGATGCTTCTGTGGTAAAGCAAATTTCCAGATTAGTATCATGAAGTAGAGCCTACACTGGGCCTTTATTCTATACAATAACATTGCTTCTCAGTGGCTTGGATCCTATTCCTGCCAGCTTAGAAAGAGAGATAGAGAGATAGACTCTCTTTCCCTGAGTACTTGGGACATTACCCTGTGCTGGACATAAGCTGATGGCCCTTGGAGGCATAACAGCAACAAAAAACATGACCCTTAGTTTTGAATTCCCCAAATTAAGATGCACTGCTCTCAGCCAAGCATCCTTTGATGTGGATGCCTGGAGAATCAGGTGGAAGATCGCTCTCATGACTAACAAACAGGAATCAGTGGTTTGCTCAGTGTTGTTTTACACTCAAGATGATTGGCAACAACAACAAAAATACAGATGGTAAATCATGTAGAACTTGAGAAGCTCCTGCCCTGAAACTTTACTCTGAAGGGTCAGCAGTAAGGTGATGCTAATCTAGTCTGAAAACAGCTGTTCCTTGGGGAGCAGAAAATCACTCGTTTGGGGAAATCATTAGTGTAATGATTTTTTGTTTCTATTTGAAGCTCTATCTGCCTGTTTTCTGCTGCATTTTGGGCTGGTTTTCATTTTTGGTTGCAGCAGAGACAACTGTTTCATCTGGCGGGCCACCTGCTTATGATGTGCATTGCTGCCTGCACTCTGCAAGTGAAAGTGACAGGGGGAAGGAGGAAAAACAAGAAATGGTTAATTATAGCCACTGTTCTGCCACTAGAGACTCCTGGAAAATATCAGTCACCCTCCTGAGTACCTCAGAGCAGTTACAACAGGTTTAATAATCTGAACAAGGTGAAAGTCTGTATGAGGTAGAGAGAAATCTCTGGGGACACATTGGAAGTGCTTGAAGGAGGCTAAGTGATATGTCAAACTGACATTATGGTTGGGCGTAAGGTTATCCAGGAGGCATTCTTAGCAAAAGACCCAAGGAATCTGTTCCCCTGGGAATGTGCTGCTCTCCCTACAGCATGGAAGTGTCTGTCTAATGGACAGGGGTTACATTTGCATGACCCAAATAACAGAATTAAAAGTGTGCTAATGATCCAAGCTGTTGTATTTGCCATTGACTGGTAACTTGGGAAGCCCACGCTTGATCATGGAAATGGCCAAAGGGATTTCAAAATTTACAAGCTCATGGCCCACAGTATACAGAGCATTCTACTTCATCCACTGTCCTTATATTCAGACCAGAGTTTAAAAGCTCTTCTGACATTAAGCCATTTCTGAGAGTTGTACCCACTAGGGAATAGTCCCGTATCTGTCACCTCTAGAGAGTTCTGTGCCAGGATGAGGAGGAAATTTCTAGGATGAGGTACCCAGGGGAATTCGTGTTGCTGCTGCTTGGAGTGGAAACAAAGAGATAAGATCACGTTTTGTGAGTCAAGTCCTTTGAGAACAACTAGCCTGGAGCCTTTATTGTGGGAGTAAGGGAGCACCTGGGGAGGAACAGAGTTCGGGAGGTGTTGACATGTGTCAAGATGCAAGATCCCTGTTTATGCCTGGGCAAGATGCAGGGAAGTCTTTGCTGGGCTTTGTCTCAGTTTCCTTCCTAAAAGAGAGGGAATTAAGCTCAGTCTCTCTACCTATCAGTTTGTCTTACATGCTTCTTGGCACAGGGACAGTACACCTCTTCAGGTCAAAGCTCTTTATATCATTTACATCTACATCGATTGGATTATCTGCAAACACCATGAGGCTGCAGGGTTTAAAGTATCTGCAATGACTGCAGCATGTTTTACACAGGTTATTGGTGTGATGCTCCAGGGGAATCTGAGTCAGTCAGGATTTTCAACAAGCCAAATGAACTAATTCCTGTCTGTACAGCCAGCCCAAAGAAAATTGTATTATAACACAGACAGGGTTATTTGGTGCAATTGACAGAAATTTTACTCAGGCTTGAATAAAAGAGACGAAGAGTTCTTCAGTGGGTTTGGCTGAAGGGCATATAAACTTGGAAGTGTAAATATGCTTTGTGATGCTCTCTAGTGACTTGCATACCTTGAGTAAGTTAAAGTAAGACAGGCTATGAATCTAAATTGTGTTGTCGTTCCTGGATAATTCCATGAGTGGCCCACAGTAACCAGTGTTTCATCTCAAACTGTCTAATTTCTTGGGCTGCAAAAGGCCAGTACACTTCAATGAGACAAAAAAAGGGAATGTTTAATCTTATGTGAGAAAAACTGATGTTTTTAACTGAGATTTCCACTTCATTTATCACAGTGGGCTCTATTACCTTGTCCTGGGAATCCACATCGTTTCAGGAAGCTGAAGAAAAACTCGTTTTAGGAAGCTACGTCCTTCTGCTCCAAATGCTATAGTTAGCTAAATGTCACCCCTAGAAACATTGTAATCCAAGTTAGTGGGCTGTATGGGAATATTTGTGAGAATTTGATTTGCTTATATCTGTCTTTGTGGCCATAATCTCAGATCCTAGCATTGCCCTTTCAAAATGCCAAATGCAACAGCTTGGATCATTAGCACACTTTGAATTCTGTTATTTGGGTCGTGCAAATGTGACTCCTGTCCTTTAGACAGACACTTTCATGCTGTAGGGAGAGCAGGGAGGGAAAGGGGCATAGTATTTAAAATACCGCAGGAAACTTCTCATGTCATGTACAGTGTTGTAACTCCAATGAAACCAAATAGACCTGTCGCCAGCTTAACTGACATGGAGAATTTGCCCACATGTGAGAGGTTTATTATTAACCCATTTTTCTCTTTGAAATTTCATTTCCCCCGCAGTATTTCTCATCAAGTTTGCTCACTACACACTCAGCTTTGAATTGTATTTCTTCTCTAAGAGCCTAAGTTTCTTCTGGGTGACTCCATACAGAAATCATACTCAGGAGGAAGAAAAAGCAAAGCTTTGGGCAACCTCCTTTTGCACATGCTGCCACCCAGCCGTACAGGCTACACAACAGCCAGGGTTGCAGGGACATGCTTCATTGAGCTCTGTGGTATCTGCAAACCCTCCTGACCTCTGCTACCTCTTGGGTTTTCTCTCTTATTTTGGATCACTTCTCAATTCCACAGTGCAGTTTGTACTTAAAGTCATGCCAATCTGCTGCCACAGTTTTTGCCAGAGAAATTGTTTTTTATCTGAATGTGTTGGGCTGGGGAAGTGGAAGGGCATAAAAGGGGTTCTTGCAGAGATAACACAGTATATTAACTATAAGTGAGGAAAAGAGAGGAAAAAGACTGGGTTCTGAAGAAATGGAACTGTGTGAGGAAAAAGCAAAGAGGAAAAGGAGGCAGGACAATCAGAAGAGATGAAGGGAGAGGAACACGAAAAGAGATGTAGAAACTGAAAAGCAGTAGTCATGTCACAGGCATGACAAAACCTGATCAAACAGAAGGAAAAGCAACAGCAGAATGAGTTAATTAAAAATAAAATTAAGAAAAATTGAATGGCCAAGTGCTAATCAATCACTGTCAGTAACACTACTGTATGGTGCATTGCTTTCCATTGGTGTAACATATACACCAGGATGGATACTTCCAGCATCATGTTTTATCACACACCTCTAAATATTTAATTCTTTGTCAGTAGAAGACTTCCAGGTAGACAGCTATTTAGGTTTTTGGCCAGCTCCACTCACATCTCCACAAGGGAGTCTTTTGCCTTTGTATGTACATGTTTCTGTATATACACTGATAAAGGGAGAACATTTGCTCTGCAGATGCCATATATATATGAAATATGAAATATACGTGTCAGGATTGCAGTGTAACTTGTAACACATGCAGACAGAGAAGCCAAACTAGGAGTTCACTAAAGCCCTTAATTTTGGCATTTCCCAGCTTTCAAATGCTTCAGTTTGCAACCTTCATGTTTTTAACATAGTTTTTTTTTTCTCTGCAATTGTAAATAATACTTTGCATTTCTCTGATGTAGTCTGCCCCAGAATTTGATAGTGTTCTATAAACATTTTTGTGATTAGTCATGAAAGCAGCCTTTTGAAGTAAGTAACTGTTACCATTAGTTCAGCTTTTGAAATGAACACATGCAGAGATCAAGCTTTACTGAGTCACACAGGATGTCAGTGGATCAGAAGTGACAGCCTCTTCTGCATCCTGACCCGAGTTTTGACCTTCATCCACACTTTTTTTCAGCTAAAAAAACCCTTTCACAGGTCACAGAATTGCATTTGTGACTGCCTAAAGCCACCTCCCATCCACAGTAAGCCTGAACAGAGTGCTCATTAACAGTAGAATACCCAGCCAGCCTGGGGTTCACTGCAAAGGGCCACATGAATGCTTTATGAATAATAAAATGGACTGGAAAAGTTTGGAAAATGCAGGTGAGGTCTTCTGTAATAGCTATCTGAATTACTAATGACAGAGCATCATAAAATTCTTGTTAGCTGAGTTCAAATTTGACCTTCTTGAAATAGTTTCTTGTGTGTCCATCAGCAAAGGTCTTCTGTGCATCATATTGCCTTTTGATGAGGTAGTCTATGTTTGTTGATAAGCTAATTACTCATATTTTCATCCTGCCTGGTAAACAGGTCTCCCCTTGCTCTTATAGCAGTTCATGCCTCACTTGTTTTCTGATAGACTGCTTTTTTTCTTCTGTCAAGCTATAAAGGTCTTTTCTTCCAAGGGAAGGAATAATAAGCATTAGAAACAAGTTCCAACTGAAACTTTGTAGTCTTTTGGCTATGAACTTTACAGTCTTTTGACTATGTACAGGCAAAATATTTCATGAATTCAGAGCAAACAAATCTTCACTCTTCCTGTACTTACCTTTTCGCTTTGTTCCCCTCCCTATGACCTCACATTTTACATTTACTAGTTCCCATTTCCTAAAAGGTATCTGTAGTGAATCTATCTCTAAATCCCTTCACAGAGCTTTTCCAAACCACCTTCCTGGGCCGTCTCCTAGAACAGATCTTTTTCCTCTCAAGATGCATACAGTTTGTTTGGGTAACAACCCTGGAACACAGAACAGTGTTTGAAGCCTCTGTGAGGAGCCAGTGGTAGTAGGAGCAAGAAAAGGTGATGGGCTGCCTCTCCTATGGTTTTGATTAATAATAGGAGTGCCACTTCAGCTCCCAATTAGCAGTGGCCCTCCTCCACAGTTACAAACCAGTCTGTGAAAATCACTCCTCCTTGACACCTCTTCTGAAACAGACCTTTCTTGACACCCACTCTCTTCCCTCCTCTTTGCCTCCTCCATCATGTGAATTGGACTGATAGATAGGCTGATAGTGTAAAGCAACCTTTGCTGAAATAAGGGGTAGATTGAGGTGTAAAACCTGGTGTCAAGATCATATTTCTTCCTGCACACATGGAGCTCCTGAGTTTTCTTCACTTGGTGATTAATGGCAGGAGGAGGGGAAAAGGAGGTGTAGAAAGCCTCCCCTCCTTTCATTTGGGGAGGAATGCTTAGTGTGCAGTGAATTTGTCATATTTCAAACTCATTCTGCAACATGTTTGCCAGGATTTCAGAGTTACAGGCCCATAAGTCAAATACCTTGCAAAATAGGGGTCATTATTCTCCTATTTTCCACCTGAGCTTCTAGGTAGCACCATATATCTTTGGGTCACTCTGCACATAGATTTCTTCCATGTTCTGTTCCCTTATGTCACTTAAACTCCAGCAGGGAAGTGATGTATGAATTCATGTAGTTCACCAAAATAGCCACTACCAGAGCGTGGTGATGATGCTCCAAAAGCCATGTCACTGATACAGCATGCCACGAGGTGTCATCAGAATTTATTCTGGTTGTACCCAGAGGCTCCTATGGGCAGCATCACAACTGCTTCATCGTAGCAGACACATCAGCATCTATTGCATTAGACACGTAGCCTGCACCCTGCCGTTGCTCCAGTGTTCAAATGCTTCACAGCATGCTTCTCCTTTTGTAGCCACACTTGGAGGAAGAGAAATGTTCTTACTTCTGTTTTGTGGTGGGAGAACTGAGATAATGCCAGCCTAATTCACTTACTCATAGGACTTTTTATAAGGATTAAGGATGTCTAGGAAGAGAAGGGATCCACCTGACAAACAGTGATAAAGTAAGTGCAGAGGCATTCATTGCTTGCTTTTTTTAATTGTCTCAGTGTTTAATAGTGCTGTTAGGCCTTGGGCTTGCCTGGTCCTCTGAGTCAGAAGACCCTGGCTGTGGGAAGAGCGATACTAGGAAACATTTCTTTACCAGGAGAATAAAACATTGAAACAGGCTTTCCAGAAAGTATGGATTAAAAGATGGCTGCAGCATGATGATTAGAATCCTAGGCAGGGAGGACAACCCGTTGTGTTTCCACAGCTGTGACAGGAACATGCAGATGTTCCTTATTCCTTGTAGCACAGACCCTTATGGGGAAATCTTCCCATCACCATATAGTTAAGGACATGCACATGTCCCTAGAAGCTGTATTTGATAATGAGTTTTTCAAGTAATGGTAGCAGTGTGGAGGAAGGTTACTAGCACTGATCTTCTCTCCCTTTGTCTAAGATAGTGAAGTGTCCATAAACCAAGTGTTCCAGTTTGGTTTTTTCCCCTCTCAAATGGAGGATGGTGACCTCCGCCATGGGCTGTTAAGCACAGCTAAACTGCTGCTTTTTATTATGGCACTAGTGGGAGCAGTCAGCTGTCTGCCGAGAGTGGGAAAGTGAGGAGAGGAAGGGAAAACCACCTGAAGGAGGATCTTGAGGTTGGCAATGAAAGATAGGCAGCAGAGGATGCAAGTGAGCACCCTCAGTGCCAACATCATATGTCAAGACAAAACTGTCTTGTCCTGTATGGATTTTACAGTAGAACTCTGAAGGAGGTAAAAGTCCTGCACATCAGGACCTAGAGCACACTTGTAGGAGTGCTGCAGGGACAGATGGGCAGCTAGGGTCATCCCATGCCTCATAGAGATGTTTTAGGCACTTGCACAGGGACAGCCCTCAGTAGTGAGCAAAGAGGACAATGCAGTTACTTATTTAGATGCCTATAACCTCTCCTCAGCATTAATGCATGCAGGATGTTGGCCTTAATTTGGAAGTGTTCCCCAGAAAAGGCTGCCTATAGTCTCAGCACTAAAAGCTGATAATTAATGGTATTTCCCATTCTTCACCCAAACTAATCCTGGAAAAGAGAAACTGATATAATAAAGAAATGGCTAGATAAAGCACAATTGCAAATAGATTAAGGATTTTTATGTGAGAATAAGAAACTTTTATTAACACATACAAAAGAAGTTCATTAAAATGAGACAGCAGGAAATAACAGGCCAATGTTTTAGGCTTTTCTAGCTCTGTCTTTCCCCATTCAATTAAAACCTGTAGTAGACAATAAAAGAAGCTCTTTTTTCTTCCAAATGAGTATTCACTGCTATGTTTTTCTATTCTGTGATAGTTCAGGAGCACTTGCATTAAATACCACACTTATTTTAGCTGTGTCCAGTAGTTAAAGAAATTGAAGTCACATACATGGTCACATTCAGTAATGCGTTAAGATATATGTGTCTGGTAGAGAAATTTTGGTAGCTAACAGATGGTTTTAGTTTAGTGTCTCTAGAAATTTCAGTCTTCTAGAGAAACAACACAAGTTTTGCTAGGGAGAGTAACAGTGACATGAAAAGATAGCTCAAGACTTTGCCTCTTGACTGTTATATGTTAAGTATACCCTGTTATATGTTAAGTATATATAGCTTATATAACTGTTATATGTTAAGTATATATATCAAACTAGTCTTTGATCAGAATATTGAATAACAGGTTAAATCCATCCCTGGTTTGTTTGATAGCATAGACCCAGTACTTTGCTACACAGAAGCAAAGTCAAGGGGCAGAGCCTAGTGTCTTGTCACCAGGCACAGCAGAAGGCACATGCTTGTACTGCCATTCAAGTGCTCTTGGTCGTGGTAATAAAGCCCAACTTAGTGCTGGAGCTGGGCAAAAGTTTTCATTTGGGAATGACACCGTGACTGTGCGCTTCAGACTGCATTCAACAACTCCTTGGAGTGGACTTGGCCAAGCTGTCATGGGCATAGAGCAAAGACTGAAATGTGTCTAAGTCAACCTGGATACAGCTCTTCTGCTTTCTCAAGTGGTGATCTGTAAGTCTTGATGCCATTTTACAAGCTCTAGCTTGGTAGTATGTCACTTGTATTGACTTCCCAAGGCATTTTCATGCCAGCAACCCAGATGGGGATAGGCAGGTACAAGCGTTTTTCAGCCAGACTCTCCCTTTGACATCATCTGTAAATGCAGTGCCAATGCGGGGTGCACAAAGGAGCCACTTTTGCCAACACACACCTTCTGGTTCCTCCCTGTTGAGGGCTTAAAGAGAGGGACTGAAAACATGCTCTGGATTACTGGCTATGTCTCTTGATCTCAAGAAAAGACCATGGTCATCACTCAGACATTAGAGTCTAAGGAGCGCTTTTCTAGGGCCACCATGTGCAAACCTGGCTGCCTAAAGTCAAGCTTCTCAGAGAGTGCTTAGACATCTAAAAAAGAGATTTTTTTTTTTTTCTCAAAAATGTAGAATATCTAACTTGATGTTTTCCAAAACCAGGCATCAGAATGAAAAATAAGTGTTGAAATGACACCATGATTTATAAAGCTCTCTTACAGAAGGAAGTGAAAAAATAATCTGAAGTTAACAAGACAGGTCAGGAAAGTGGAGAGGCAGGAAATTAAACCTCACTGTTCTTAGCAGTTATCTGGAGAAAACAAATAAATAGCATTTTGTTTTGTAGCAAATATTTTTCACAGTGGTTCCTAGCAAATATCAGCCACAGATCTTTGCTTTATCAGAAAGCTAGCAAGCAACAAGACAAAGAGAATAGGTGGGAGTGCAGAGATTGAAAAATAAGCAAAAAGCATCCTGGCTTGTATCTTAAGTATGTTTAAGATACTACCCTGGCATCTAATTATAGGCTATGCAGGAAGTAATAACTGCAGTTTAGATTTCTTGACATCCTTATCTGCATGTCTTCTGTTGCTTTCAACAGCAACAGATTGTTTTAGCTGCTGTTTTCCATGGTGGGTATCTGCCTTTGAATATATTCCAGACAGAATCAGCCCAACTATTTCAATGGTCTTGCAGAAAAACAGTAAGAGAGGCTACCCTGAAACTCAAATTTACCCATCCTAAGAAAAATTTGCAGCTTCTATTTGCAATATGCATTTAAAGATATACCTCTGTAAAGCTATATATTATTGTTAGCACCCACAGTTACTGAAACTGTCTTGCTTATAATTACAGTTTAATACTAAAAGAGAGCTCCCAGCATAACCATGGTTCACACACGTGATCCCTGTTAGTGACAAGGAGAGACCTCATATTAGTGCCTGTCAAAAAGCCAAGGACAGAACCGTATGTCCCACCCCCTTGTGTGGCTCCCTCCTGGCTTGAGGTTGGAGGCAGTTGGTGGGCTCAGCTGTCACACTGGCACCACTCAGGATCTACATTCTTCTCCCACTCTGACTGCACTGTGATCCTGAACTTGCTGGCCAAAATGGATTTCACTGAAGTGCTCCTTACAGGCTCTAGTATGGGGACCAGTCTGACTTGAAGAACACCAAACTATAGGTGCAGTATTGATCTGGTAGTTCATTAATTTTGGAAAGTTTCTTGACAAAAACCTGATTAACTTGGAATTGTGCTCCTAGTGCTGTATCTGCAGAAGACACTGAAAAGAAAAAGCTATGTTCATAGTTAGAGGTGAACAAATTCCAGTTATTTTATATTCCTTAAATAAATATCGCTACAGGATGAAAACTGCCCTTGGAGAGACAATATAAATAGTAAAGGAGCTGCTTTCCTTTTTATGTGAAGAGTAAAGACCAGAACAGCTGTGCTCACAGCTAACTACGCAAAATATCAGTGCCACAAAAGGGTAAACCACTGATAAGGAAAAAGTGACAAGAATACTCAGCGACATATGCAGAACCATGCCCTGTGCTGGGAGACAAAGTGAGACAAATGCCTACAAGAAAACTCTTAATCCTTATTCAGGCTCAAGCATCACTGCAAGAGCCTGGACATTGTTGTCCTTGGATGGTATATAAACATCACAACAAAACAAATAGTGTGAAAACTTTATTATTTCCAGTATTGAACAATAATAGTTATGGAGCAATTTAGTTGGTTTTTTCATGATAAAATTTAGGATAAGGTCCACTTTACTCTGTATGGACAGCAGCCTGATGGAGCTGATTTTTGGCTTATGGTAATACGAGTCTCCCAAAACCAGATTGAGCTTCCAGACAATTGCCAGTCACCCCTTCTCCACAGGGCTCTCAGTTTAGATCACCTTACCCTTTAGAAACAACTAGAAGAGGTGCCAATAGATACTTCGCCCATTATATAACTGAGCACAAACAGATCACTCCTGAGTGACCCTAAATAATACCTGTAGACAGTGTTTTGTTAAAGCAAAACTGGCTGTGGTGATACAAAAATGGGCATCTTCTGACCAAAGCACCTGAGACTTCAACCAGCACTACCTGGTGCCCACCAGGTCCTGTGAGATGAAAGGGTGGATCATTCATGGGGAACTGAGGCACAGGCAATTTCTGATCTCTTTGTTTGAGTGCTCTGTTTTCATCTATGACTATATAGTGTTCAGGTTTCAGTTTATTTTGGGGTGGGTTTTTTCTGATTATGGAGCTTAAGGCTGAATTGCAGAGGTTCAAATCACAGGTACCACTGTCTGGCACATATAGAAAAGAGACAGTGCTTTTTTTGCCCAGTTTCATTACAAATGCAGACTTTTGGCGGGGTAAAATTTCACCTTAACTACCTTGTTATTCAGGGGGATCTAATAATCCCTCCTTACTTTGATCCCTGTTTTGCTGGAGGGCCCCTTTTTCTGATCAGGGCTATCTTAATGTAGACATTCAAAGCAATTTTGGATTGCCCATCACCCAGTACTGGCCACAGAGAAACCCTTCCACATGTCATGGTTTTGTCCTGGGGTACCCAGAGTTAAGTCCACTGTACCCTTGTTCCCTGAAAACAGGGTCAGTACTCCTCTCTCTAGTTTTACAGCAGTGGTATTCTGCTGAAAACACAAGTTTGCTTCAGATTTCCAGTGTGACGGGGGAACCTTCAGCCAAGTCTGAGATCTGCAGCCCACCTAAGAGTGGTGTGTGACATAGGTGAGTTTTCTGGCTTTCTCCTGCTGTCGCAGGAGGCAGGAATAAGCCCAGTCAGTAACCTCTTTGCAGATGCTGTGGCTTCTCCTCACTGCTTTGCCACACTGCAGGACCCCACAGCCACAAAGGCAGCCGAGAGGCTTTTTCTAGTCGGTGCTTCTTACCAAGCTTAATACCATAGTTCTGCCTTTCTAAGGACCCACCACCTCTTTCTAGCCAACAAACTAGTTTTCCAGCTCCCTATTGCTTCGTTACATCCAAATAGATTCTCCCAAAGCATTTCTTCTCTTCACTACTTGCCCTCCCTCTTAAGGGTAATAAAGCAGTTTATCTGACAATAGCTACAATAAAAAGCATGCTGTAATTACTATATGTGGATATTAGGCCAAATGCAACCCTGGCAAACTTGTGTTGAAATTAATGCAGTTGAGCTAGGGATACATTTTCCCTTTTCCTTCATTTCCCTGCCAGCAGCCATTGTATGATAAGCTTTGGTACATGGAACGTGAAACAAAAGGTTATCAGGAAAAAACAAAGTGGTTTCGTCATCTGAGGAACAGGTTATTGTTTGGGAATGCAAAGACCTACGTATGCCTAAATATTTTATTTCAATGCGTAGTCCTGTCTGACCTCTGAGCTTCAAAAGGAGAGAAAAGCACAAGCGAAAGCAAAACACCACGAAAGTGAAATAAAAGAGAAATATTTGATAAACTCTTATTCTATCACTTTTTCAGTGAGGTCTTTTGTGGTGTTGCCTTTTATTAGTTCTTAGAGATATTCCATCTAGGTCATAACCAGACCATAGAGAAAGCACCAGTCAATAATGTTACCACTACTACTATCACAGCTCTTTCACAGTCTTTTTTTATATTTATAGCTCCTCTGATGTTTGGCTAGAGAGTCAGAGATTATTATCATGAGGGATAATAATGAATATTGAAAGCCATCCCTGCTTTCTAGACTATCCACAACTTCATGCTCCCCTTGCCTGATGTGTTGACAGCTGCAGCCCAGCAGATCTGATTTCAGATAGGGTTTGGTAAAACAGCTTTGAAATACTTTCTTTCTAAAAGCTAAGGGCTTTCTACTCCTTTAAGAAGCCAAATGAGTCCTTGGTTAAGTGCCACCTCCTGTGTCACAAGTTCCAACTTCCATCTTGCTGAGGCTCGGTAAGAAGCAATTTGGTCTGTAAAGTGCTTCAAGGATATAAAGCTTTTTAAGACCCGTAGTATTTATGCATAAGGTGAGTGTTCACAGGCCTATGGCAAAGGAGTTAATCTCTTCCATGTCCAAATTTAGGTGTGCTGGTTCCC
>JBCJKH010012579.1:8622-16122 GCA_039877255.1 Loriculus beryllinus
AGTCTGTGTGTGTCTGTGTCCCAGGGACTCTGGGATCTCAGTTGTGTCTATGTAACGTCTCGTTACAAAAATATTTATAGGAGTTTATGCATAATATTGATCACTGCAACCCATGTCACTTGACAGAGGCGCTCATCTTCAAACAGAATGTATGTGCATTCTAACGTGGTTAGAAGCCAGTGCAATTTTGTTTGCTTTTAAAATGAAAGCTGTGAAAGTTGACTTTGGAAAACAATTCTTTTTTGTTGCCCTCTACACAGAAAGAGAGAAATGACCTGACTAATAAGGTTAAGCATCCTTCTCCAGAGGCATGCATCTGGCAGCACGTGGCCAGCCTTGGCTAGCTGCTGAAGCCTGCCCAGAGCTGCAGAGGAACGGATAGGAAAGCAGAGCTATAGAATGGCAGTGGTCGATAAATTTAATTTCTTATTAGCAAAACACTAATCAATAATCCAAACCAATCTTTTTTTTTTCCTTCCCTTCTGCATTTTATGGCTATCTGTGATGGGGGCAAAAAGAAAAATTGCTATCTACACTGTCATTAGGAGGGCTACAAGGATGTCACAAGGTTATGCAGGGAGAAAATTAGAAGAGCCAAAGGCCAGCTAGAACTTATTCTGGCTTCTGCAGTAAAAGACAATAAAAACAATTTCTATAAATACATTAGCAACAAAAGGAGGGCTAAGGCTACCTTTTATTGTATGTAGGAGTAGACAGTGACAGAGAATGGGGAAAAGGCTGAGGTACTCAACACCTTCATTGCCCCAGTTGTTCTCCGGGTACCAAAGCTGGAAGAAAGGGATGGGGGGACTAGGATGAAGCCCCCATAACCCAAGGGGAAATGGCTAGTGAACTGCTACACCATGGAGACACACACAAGTCTATGAGGTTGGATGGGCACAGTACTGAAGCCAGTTCTGTTTAATATCTTTATCAATGATCTGGATGAGGGGATCATGTGCACCCTCAGTAATTTTCTGGGCTATTTAAGATACAAAGCTTTTACTGACTGCTATTAGTGATGACTGTTCTGATGCCATTCTTAAAAGTCCTTATTCTGAGACACTGATTCTTTTTAATCATTATTCCAATGTAGAACAACTGCCATCTTCTCCTTCAATTGGCCACTTCAACAACAAACTAACCCCCCTAGGAGAGGATCAAGTGGAAAAGCTCAGTGTGCTTGGAGTATCTTGGCCTAGATCCAAATTCTTGCACCACTGATCAAAACACTAGATACAATAAAAACAGGAAAAAAGAAAACAGAATAAACCCTGCATGTTAAAGCTACCTTACACCAGCCCTGAACAGGAGGTCTATGGCTCTGTGAGACAAGGGCTGCCACTGCTGTGTCCTGCACGGAAGCAGAGCATCGTCGGAGCCACGTGGCTATGATAGATGTGCTGCAGAACTGTATCAAGAACAGTAAAAGACATGAACTTTCTGATTAAAAATGAGGATGGTGGTGATTAGCAATCTGCAGGAAACTCGAGGCTTGGCCATGCTCTGCGGGGCAGATGTGGGCAGTGGTTGGCTGAAGTGGTGGAGGACCCAGCATGGCTCCCATCAGAGCAGCCGCCTCCCTGCGGCACATGGGGCAAAAAGGGGCTTTTCTGCTCTAGAGGAGGAACATGCAGCGATGCCAGACCTTGTTCCAACACAGGAAGTGCTGATTACTGATGAATTATTAGATATAGCAATTTATATGATTTTAAAAAATACACAATTTGTATTCACATGCTTCGTTTTCAAGGCTCTTTTTGCTGCGGAAGCAATGTAACACATGCTTTCTTATGTAAATAATGCTGCAAAACAATTGCTCGATAATTATTCAGTCCAAACCGAACAAGAAATACAAATTAAACTGAACAGAACACAGTGCAGCAAACAAAAGCATGCAAAGGGCCCTACGTTGTTGCTAGCGATTTCAACCCAAAATAAATCCTGTGAGTAGGAAGGTGCCATGTAAGGATCTCCACCTAACTTGTTGTTCTGTTATTTGCACAGTTTTAATAGGATTTTTCTATTAATCTGTGTCAAACCATGAAATTTTATATTTTCACCATGACCAAGCCATGAAATTTGCCAACTTTGTCCATGATTTACACTGGGTCATACTTATAAGGTCTGTTATGCTTTTTAACTAAATAACTACTGAAGCTTCCCCTTTGGACAGAATGAAGAATTTGCCTATAATTAAAGCAGGAATTGTTAACTGCTGGCAGTAAAAGTTTACAGCACTGTTTGACAGTCACCAAGATAAGCCAGTAAAACCCTGGGATGCCGTGTCTACCTGCGCTTCCCACATACCCGAACAATAGGGTTTTATCTCTCAGCATCACGAAATCAATCTCAGATTAGGTAATGAAATATGCACCAGCCTTTTCCCAGAACCTTTGACAAATCACACACAATCCTAAATCTTCATAAATCACGATTAAAGACAAGTATATCATCACCAACGCATATATCTTCCCATGCCTGACCCAGAGACTAATGAGAAAAGGCCTAGACTATCTCATCTGATTAATTAATTCAAAATGTCTGCTGTTATTCAAATGTGAGGCTGGTATTATTTGAATAACACTTGACAGCAGTGCCTGAAGATATCATTTCTGATTTGTGAAGCTGCTGCTGCATAACTGATGATAGTTTATGAAAATGTTCCATCGAAGCTGCTTTTCTTGGCACAACTGTGAAAGATTTTCTGGAGAGAGGGGTTTTTGTCAGTAGTTGATGTTGCTAACATTGTCAAATATTTCCAAAATCTGTAACATCTTGGAAGCCCTTTATTCCTGAAGCCTTGCTTGAATATTAGTTACTTCGTTCTCTAAGAATTAAATATCTCAATACACGTAGATACTTGCAGCAAAGCCAAAGGCAGCTGAATTTGACCCTTTCCACACTGTCGGTTCTTCACCAGCTCAGAGGACAAAGCTTCATCTCTCATGGGCAAAGAAAGGCTCAGAGACACAGCCCAAAGCCGTTCCACTTCATGTCTGTGTTCTTTGGGATATTTTTTAAAGGTGGGGAGGATAGGGGCTGTAACTCCACAACAAGATTTCCACAAGCATTAATTTTGAAGGAAAAGACCACAGCCTCATCCACAAACGGTGGCACTGCTGGGTGACCCTGGCTGGCGAACCTGCAGTTTGCTCTCAATATTGCTGTGCAGGGTCCAGCCATGCCAGAGAGGCCTCGTCCACTCTGACATCCTGACGGACAAAACCCTGGAACAGGGGAATCATCCCTGGCTGCACCCCTGCCCTGCTGGGGAGCCTCTCCTTGAAACAGCCCCAGGCTCAGGTAACAGTAATTACAATTATTCGGATGGTTGCACTGGGAGTGGCCACTATGGACAAGTTTATTCCTTCTTCTGGAAATACTGATGTTACTCCTTTTCCAGACTGCACTGGCACTGGAAAACCAGAAAGCTGCACCCATAAGCATCCTACCTCTCCTAACCAAATGCCTACAAAGACATGAACTAGCAGATGTCCAGGGATTACCAGAGAAATCAAAGCTGTGACACCAGTTGTGTCACCAAAACTGAAAAGCCAACACCGCAGCTGATGAAGATCTTTGAATACTGGAGGGCAGAGGGAAAGCAGAGCCCCTTTGTGCTCTGAGAAACGCTTGAACACAAACCAGCTTCCTCTGCCTCAAAACACTGCACTCAAACGAGGGCTCTGCTCTAATGACAATGATTTTGGTACATGGAGAATATATTTAAAGCAAAACTCACAGCAAAGGCTTCAGCTTTTCCTCCTGAAGTGTTTACAGACTGAAATGTGCTGAGACTCTTGTCTACATCTGAAGGGAAGAAACTGGGTTAATATAAATGCAGAGCAACCACCCGCCTAGGCTGAGATTTCCAGCGGTGAAGAAGGGCCAGATCCAGACCTGAGAGGAGCCAAAGCTTCTCCCAGTGTGGCAGCTCACAGCACACCACCAGGATGGTAAAGATGCTCAGTGCTTAAGTTTCATAGTGCCTGTAATAAGAGCCATGGGAACAGCATTCAGCAGGTCACTGAGCATTTTGGGGCTCTGCTATTAGCAATACTTTAAATTATAAAGCTACTAATTTTTAACGGAAATCTTCCTTTTATTTTTTTCCTAGGAAAAAATAAAAAATAGCATTTTACTCTAAATACACCATACCACAAGATACCTACAACTCGTTACAATCAGGTTTTTTTTATTAGTGGAATGTGAAATGTGATGCCCTGCCCGTAACAGTTTTAAACTGCTATTCTGAAGCTATGTAGCCATGAGCATTAAAAGAGAGGATGTAAAATGTATGGTCTAAACTGAATATAAATCAATCATTATGACAGAAGTAGCACTTATTTGAGAGTCAGAAGTGAACAAAACACTCTGTGTCAGCAAAATGTCTCCTGTCAAAACCTGCTCTTTAAAATTTCACTACAATGTGCTGAGACAAATGTCCTTTGCAACTCCATGTAAGGAAGCATGTTCTAAATCTTCATAATTCAAACCTTCCCTGTTTTCAGGCACAAAAGCAAGCTGTAAACGGTTACACATTCCTGCTGATGGAGCAAACACTGTGCTTCCAGCCATGGCAGGGATCAAATGCTGCTGCCTCATCCACGCAGGACACTCAGAACCTCAGATCCACCCACCAGGAAACAACAGGGGCCAACGCACCAGCAGTTCTATCTTTTCTGGTCATTCCTAAAGAGTAAAGATTAAGCTTGTGGAGGTTGAAAGATCACCAAAATGATAATCACAGGCAAGTCCTGGTCAGCAGCATGTTCCTGACACAACACACTCCCCTTTGCGGTCATCCAACTAAGGCTTAGCAGGATCCTTAGCAGGCTCAGTCCTCTGCCCAGACCCTTTTCCTACCTCCCACTATGCCCTTTTCAGTAGACCATTTACTTTGACTAAATTATCAGTGTTTGAGCCCAGGTAAATCTTACAACTGAGCTATCGGAGCTAGCATCGCCTTTTTTCCCCTCCCTTTTATCCTTCCCAAACGCATCACAAGTTCCTAAAGAGATCTGCATTATGTCACTCCTAGTATATAAAATAAAGGGCATGCAGCTAAATCACGTCTCCATTCTTCCTTACTTGGGATGACAGCACAAGCTGAATACTTTTTAAGCGGTTACACTGTTTGCTAGGCTGCCACTACCTTAAGACACATAAAATACCAAATTTAAGACTTCAGAAGAGCAAATGACTCCAATTTATGTCATCATACCCATGAAAAAGGAACCTTTTCCATTTTGAAAATACTGTGGAAATACACAGTGGTCTGTGGAGTATGTCCCACATCTCTGAGGAAGTGAGAATGTAACAAAAGGTTTTATCTTTACTCGTGAAAAAGAAGAACCATCATTTTTTTTCCAATTACACATTTTAAACCAGACATAATCTGGCACAGAGTCCAAAGAGGCTGAATTAAAGGTCTGGGGTCCATGGCCCCCATTGCTAAAAAAACAACCCCCAAAGCACAGGAGACAACAAAGGCAAAGCAATGGCTGTTGGAAACAACCTCCTCCAACCGAGGAGTCTATTTTTTGCAACTGTATACATTAAAAAACCTGTTTGAAGATTAGAAATGCATAAAACTCAAAATTGACATTTATTTCCTGGAAAACAATCTATTCTTTTTCAGCGATAGTTTTTCCAAAAGATGATAAACTCCTTCTCCTTATGTTGTGCCTTAAGACATCATGTGCTTTTATCCTTCAGCAAAATATGAACCAGCTACTAGGCTGACAATGCCAAGAACCATGACAAAATGGATTATTAATGAGAAACTGATCTCCAGAACTCTATTAATTTATGTCTTCCTGTCGGATCCCAAAGATGTATCAGCCCTCTCACTCAAAGAAAAAAATGCCAACATTGTACTTTGTTTTAAAGTTCTGCTTAGATGAAGAATTCATTATCCAAAGCACTGTTGTGTTATTTCAGTCTTCCCGTAGAATAAAGATTCTTTATCAAATAGCTTAGAAAGCCGCTGACAAGTGCGAGGATCTTGCAAAATATATTTACATCAAAAATTCAATGAGGAATCCGGGATTTTTAACCTTTTTCTTTTTTTCTCAGCAGCATTCTTTGCCTCATTCTTACCTGTCAGCACTTTGAAATGAAGACCATGAAATTCCACCCCTAAAAACCCCAGAAAAACTAAGATGATGGTGAGCTTTTAAAATACTTAATGATACTAATTACTCCACTGCAAAGTAAAATGATCTAACACATAAACAGAAGAAATCAGATTTCTTTGTTGAGCACAAACAGCAAACAGACATAAAATGTTCTTTTAAGCCTCCGTGGAAAAAAAAATATCTATCTAATCTATGCTTATCATAATATTTATGAAATAAAAAACAGAGAGGAAAAATTGCTGTAATGTACTCTGGGTGACCTCTGCTTTCGAGAGAGAATGAAAACCGTCTTTTGCTTTTCAATCCCCATCAAAGTGGAGTTAAAGGAGGGACAGCATTCCCTTGCTCACTGCCATTAATCATTGCTTTCTTCAAGCAAGTGCGTATTAATTTCTGTCATCCCAAACATCATCGAGTATTGTTACAGCACCGTTCACTCCTCATTCACCACCAGTTGTTACCAGTTTCCCTACACTGAGCAGAGACAGGGTGAATCGTGTGGATTTCAGTGTTAGAGGCCTTTATCCCTGGGGTGCTGACACCAATTAAGCCATTTCAAGAAGAAATGAGAACAGGCGCAACCCCTCTCTGTAACAAGAGCTTGCACCTAGCATTGGCAGGTTGCCATTCGCTCCTGCCTGCTACAAACCCCCCCTGCCACATCCCCGGGAATTATACAGCGTGTTTACACTGCATCTGCGCCGCACCCGGCGCGGTTCTGTACGGCTCCAGTGCACAACGTGGTGCGGAGGCTTTCGCCGTCCCTTTCCAAACAGCCTTCCAAAACAGGGTAGGAAGAGGCTCTAGGCTGAGATTTACAAACTAACAACAGGCTTCTCCGCGCACGGTATTTATTTCATCAAGTGATGTTACTGGTGGGAAGAGAGAGCTCAAACAGTACCATGAGGACGAGCCCTTGTGCTTTTGCTTAATTCCAGCATTAGATGCACGCATAAGACAAATGACAACAATTTTGCCACTGCCATACAACAAATACCCTAAATATGAAAATTAGCTGGATCTTCCGGAATTATAGTAACATTCAAGCAGGCGAGGGCTGGCATCGCACCCATCTGCATTTGGGGGCCTGCAGGAACTACAAAACCTACATGCGTCCAAAAAGTTATCTTAAATCCTAAAAACCAACGCGTTTAGTGAGTTTAATTAATGCCATTTGTACATTGCTAAAGTGTGTGTAAAGATGTATCAAATTCTCTGGCAATATTGTTGATTTTTTCTGACCGCTTTAGATCCAATCATTCTCCTTGTTTTAGACATTTACATCTGCTTTTAAGTTTTTATGGTTGCCTGTTGGCAGGCAGCAAAGTGAAGCTGTCGATGCTGCTGCAGAATAATG
>JBCJKH010012579.1:21122-31046 GCA_039877255.1 Loriculus beryllinus
ATGTTAGTATAATTTGCTCAAAAATGGTAATAAATACATCCTTGAAGTCAAATAAGAATCATTGCACAATCTATTGTAACTTGTTCTTACTAGCGACAGTTAATCACGCTACCAGGATCTCACATGAAAGAAAATAAGCAAACATTTGTGTGTTCTGTAATTACAAACCTCACTGAAAGCACGCTTCCTTCTTTAATCAACAAATATCTGAAAGCGTGCTTTAAATACCCTTTCATGTGTGCCACCCTGCCTGTGAACAGCTATCACTAAAGAAAAGCAGTGATCCCCCTCTACAGTGAGCAAACAGTTTCTTTCAGTACTAAACAAACTAATGACCAAGTCAGACAACCCCGATACCCTTTTGCTAGAGGTCTAACCATGAATTAAAAAAGCAAACATTCCTAATTAAAGCCAAGAGAAGTAGAACTCTAAGGAAAGCCTAATCTCTTCATCTCCACGAGGTAAGCCTCCACTTAGGCTCACTGTGACTGGAATAAGGTGGATACTGTAAATAGTGCTAATAGATTACTTCTTAGGTAACAATTTTAATTATACCAAATACTTGACAAAAATATTCAACACACAGTACCAAATGAACATAATCTTCACCGAAAAAAAAAAAATCTGATCAATAATATTCCTATTTTAAAGATAGGAAGTGTTCTTGAATTCACTTCAGTGAGGCGGGAGCCGAGCCCTAAATTTGATCCCATCTAGGTTATCACTTCACTCCTCACTTGAGCAGGAGTCCTGAGATCAGCAGCAGCATCAGGATTCAACTACCACCAAGCTTTCACTTCCAGCGCCCCCTTCCCAAAACACCATCCACAGGGGTCTATCGGTACTGGGAAAGTTGAGGCTGGCCAAAGACCATGTTCATTATTTGGCTCTTTTGTTCAAGAATCTGAAACTCAAAATGAGCATTTGGATACCAGGGATGTTTCCTTTTGCTTTCAGTGAGAACTGGTTTTGCAGTTTCAGGTGTATGTTTTGTTCCCAGAATCAACAAGGTTCACTATGATAACTGAAGTTTTTGGGTTATAAAGTCCTGATCAGATTATCCGGCCAACTGGTTCAGAAGCTCTTGAGAACTAATGACAACCCGGGCCACCATGCTTTCCATGAACACCACGCTATGGACTTTTTGTTGATGAAGAGCAGGGAAAGTGAATGGAAAGCGCCAGCAGCTTCCGCAGGTAGCGAGGGCAGGGGACAGTGGGCAGAGACCCGCAGTACACGTGCCACTTGTCCTGCGCCGACGTGAAAACCTCTGCGGCTTCGAGGAAAACACGGTGGTTTGTGTCTCATGTGGTTCATGTTAAAAATTTCCCAACAGTGATAGACTTCAGCTGCCAGGATCAGGGCGAGAATGTGCATCCAGCATGAACAGCCCCCGCACGGAGCTCTGGGGCACTTTTTTATCCTCTTTCCTTTCTTTTAAATAACTATTGGGGCTCATAACAAGCACTGTCACTCTCACACTACTCCCCTGATTGACTTTGCAACAATGATCTGTGGAGGAGATGGGCATGCAAACAGCAAACACTCTGCAGGCGCTCAGGCAAAGAGGACTAGTGAGGTTTGGGTCGGGTGTGTGTTGGGTTTATATTTTGATAAGTTTTTGTTCAATTTCCAGAATTACTTCTCTGATTTATTTTTAAACAGTATTATAAAAAGAAAACAAAACCACAAAACTGTAGTAAAGCAACTCCGAGGCTGAATAAAAACCACAGACACACACAAAAAAAACAAAAAGGAAGAAACTCTTGTCTTTGAGTCATCCTGCAGCCTCCTAGTACTGCAGAGGTCTCAGCACAGTGATCTTACGTATCATATATGCTCTAATAAATAGGTTCAATGAGCTGAGTTAAGGGCAGAGTTTAACTATTAACTCCAAATTTCCTCACTCTTACAGCTGTAAGTCAATCCCTTAATGTTACTTTAACACAATTTCTGGCAGTTGAATAAAATCTATGGTCAGTATTACAACCCCTTCCTTCCTACATGAAGGAAAATATACGTGTGATTTACATAAGAAATGATGGGAAATGCTGTGAGTGAGCAGGGGTGATAAATGTCCAAAGCCCCGCCGGCCAGGAATCCAAGCTGACCATCTGACTTGGGCTGTTTGGGCCCTCATTATCCCAACCCCAAAACCAGCAGAACTGGCAAAAATACTTCCATGCAGGTACAGCTCCCAGTGCAGGAGCAGTTAGCACTCAGAGAGGTTAGAATACAAAGCTGTAAGATATATCTAAAATAATACCACAAAAATCAGATGACACAAAGAATTCTAATAGTTTCCTTTTGTTAAGATACAGTAACTGAGAATACAATGAAATTCTTCATGTTCAGTATCTCCCATTAGATCAATTAATATTCAGAGAAAGGCTTTAACATGAAGTTTAAATAATCATAGAAGGAGAAAAAGAACCACCAATGTTCTAGAAGCTTCTCTAGACCTTTCAATCAATTTTATTTATATGCAAAACCAAGAGAAACTCAGAAAAAACAAAGCTCCTCCTGATGCTAAAGCTCTCAATTTACTGACAGGCAAATGGCTTCATGCTGCCACTTAATCTCATTTCTTGCATAATGCCCTCTAATTAGCATATCAAAGTGAATTAATACTTCTAGGGCATTAGCAATGGGAAAATCTGCTCCAGGCTTCACAATAGCAGTTAAGCAAGAGCCAAGAAATCCTCAAAAAACACCACAAACCACTTTGCATTGCAAAACTGTTCAATTTATTTATCCTCTCTCTCTAAACACTTTTACCGCACACTGTTTTACTACTGTTCACCAAACAAAATGATAATTGCCAAAGTTACCAGCATCTGTAATGCCTGTTTAGAATCTTAATTTAGGTTGTATACTTGAAGATCCCTAGATGCTTTCATTGACCCCACCATCCCCACCAGGACACACACTGGAAAAACGCTGTTCTTTTTAAAAATGCTACCGGGATAACATTATTAAATTCCATGTTCCCCTCACAATAAATAATGAAAAATTAAATAATACATGAAAAAGCCACCTGCTGGACAATGAGGAATGAGAGATTAGCTTTAAATGTTGATGCATGGCTTAAGTATAGCAAAAGGTTTTGACCTGTAAACACATGATACAAACCCACCCCCCTTCTCAAGTGATTGATTTGTAGGACGCACGATATTCAGTGATTCACATATTGCCACAAGTTCCTATGACTGTGCAACACGCATGGCACTGATCGGTAACAAAAGAATTTAAACTGCAATACCTAAAATAGCCTAAAATTAAAGCGCATACTGATTTTTACTATATGCTTTTATGCAAAACATGCTCTGTTTTTCCCATTCCTAAAGCGATAAACACATTAAGCTGTTGCAGTCAGACATTAGAGCATTTCTTCTTTAAAAAATATTTTCAGGATCTACTTTCAATCGCAGGTCATTTTGCAAAATATAAACTATGATTTATAAACAAAGACTAAAAACCCCTGAAACTTCATCATCTTAGTGCTCCCTGTCAATCTTTAAATACAGAAGAAGAGCACTAAGAGGAAAAAACCCAAACCCCAACACTTGTACACCCACCCCCTAAACCCAAGAAGGGGGCTGGAGCACTAACACAAGGCTAATAACAAAGAGTAGAAGAAAATGCTGGGGTCAGTGGGGTTCGCAATATTTCTGTCTGCAGCATGAAAGGGGGGGAGAGGAGGGGAAAGTATGGGAATACCAAAATAAATTATGATGGGCATTTATCTCATACTTTGAGCCTTCCTAAAGAATGTGCATTATTGAAAAATATACAGCGTTCAAACATCAGGATTCATTTCCTTTCATATTTAATTCCCTGTTTACTTCCACTGTAAAGGCAGCATTACGGAGGAACTCTAATGTCCAGCTAAGAAGCACAATTCATCTGTTTGGCTGATGAACTACTCCAACTTTATAAAAGCATGAACTATAAGAGCTGACAGAAACTTTAATAATTTATATTAAATATTGATGTGAATTATTTACTCCATTCATACTTAAAGACATGAATTGCCTACCAGAGAAAAGCAAATGTGACAAAAGGTCAACATGATGGTGAAAAAAGGCAGGCTGTGTCAGGCGTGTGTTATCTGAACCATGCTGATCACCTTGATAAGCGAATAGCATTAAACATGACTGCTGAGAAAACAAACAAAGCATTCTTCTCAGGGTGTCAATTCATGGAATACAAACAGCTACATCTAATTCTACCAATGATACCAGGACGGCAAAACTCCGCTCGGGGCTCCACTGATCTGGACTCGCCACTACACAGATTCAGTATTCATTCCTGCTATTCATAAAAATATTCATCCAACCGTCAGATGTGTGATGTGCAAGGAATTGAAAATCAGCCTGAAAACTGAGAACAGATACACACCGGACTCTCTCCCTCTCTACTCCATGATTATTAATATAGCCTTCATATGTATTTAAATATTGCGTACATTTGTAACAATTTAGTATGTCTAATTCTGCTTATATTTGTCTACGGTAGACTGCAAATATCATTATATTAATGTTTCACACAAATCAATATTTAAATTGAAAAAAGACAGCATAATATCCATATCGTACAACTTTTTCATTGAAAGCTGTAGGAATAGAGCTTGATAAATGTGTTAAATCCTGTAGGAAAAAAAACCTACACAACTCCTTTGCATTCACTACATACTATTATAATAATTTATCTCTGAAAGCAAAAATTCCTTAACTTACAACAAGCATCCTAAAATACACCACACAGTATCTCACATAATTTGGTATTTTCTGATAAGCAAATATGTTGAATTCAGGAATAAAATGAAGGACAGGAAAAACAGCTGTAAAATAAAATAAATCCCAGCTCCTAGTTAAATTAGTATTGACAAGTGGGTCCAAATTTATTCTCTATGGAGATGGAAAAAAAAAACCCACAATAAAAAGATCTGGAAACACTGATGGTGATAATCAACATGAAGATTGTTATTTAAATAGAGCACTAACAATGGTTAAGGTCTAACGGTATGGTGTAGTTACAGGTTCTGCAAGACAAAGTATTATGAATTTCTCTAATGAAAATAATCACGAAAGCCGCCTTTTTTCTTAACCAGAGAAGCACCCCGACAGAAATCCACCAAAGAAAATGGAATTTTGATAATGAATGTGTTTGAAACAGATGACCAAAAGACAATAAAGACACTTAATTCAATTTATATTTTCCTAGCAGGACATTTATGAAGAAAAGCAATGTCAATGCCATAAGGACAGTGTAAATGACCCAACATTCTACTGCACGTCGTCATTTGTAATGCATTTGCTGACAATCAAAAAAAAATACCATTCAAAAAGCATAAGCAATGGTTCAGTAAAAAATCTTGGGTTCTGAAGCACAAGAAAGGACACAAAAGCTAAACAATTTAAACTGAAGATGTACGCACATAAACACACACAATGCTTACTTCCTTATGTAGCCAGGCTAAATCAAAATTATGGATTTAGCAGCTTCAAAAAAACCCACCAGGACTGCACACAAATATTAAAAATGGCTAAACCAAATAGCAGTAACATCACAGCTGGATTTTAGAATATAGCTAACATGCATACATACACACACACACATATATATATGTATGTATGTATGTATGCTCTCAGTGCCATTTCATTGTTCCATTTGAATCCTTTCACATTCAGACAGGACTCCTAGCACTGTGTGTTATTCTTTATAACTGCAAGTTGTTGGCACTAAATGAGAATTTACAAACACTGGAAAGTTGAAATTTGTGTTAAGGCAAGGCAAGAGACCTGCAACACAATTTTTAGCTAACCACAGTGAAGAAAGGGGTTAACATTTGCCAGTCCTGCTGGCAGACCAGGCAAGGAGCAAGTCCTTCTCCAATGAGTTACCTAACAGGCAGTTTACAGATTTTGCAGCATATTGACAAGGGGCGTTCCTAAAAGAGTTGGGCCATTTTCATCAATAAGGAGCTCTGCAGCAAGTAAGGGCAAGATACAGCCCTTTAATCATCAGAATGGCATCGTATGACTATTTACAGTTGTAGCAATAAAAACAGAGGCTTTAGCTTACATAGGGAACAGTGAGAAATTAACCTTATAGTTAACGTCACTATTTGTCTGGGATTCAGTTCAGTTTATATTTTTTCCCTATTCTTTAAAACAAAATTCTGCATAAAGGGAGAATGTTCTTAATGAACATTTTCCTCCTCTCTCTTTAGACATAAAAAATAGTTCAACCAGCCCAACCAGCCAAGCAGGCCTTTCTCTTCCCCTGCGGACACCTCCTGCAGTCGAGAAGTTCATTAAGTTTTATGATCTTCCCAAGTCAGTCCTGCTTATAAGCCTCACAAAGGCCACAAATCTGGCAAACCATCATGTATGCCATTAGGCTTTACTAGTAAATGAATGCTATTTAGGGTTTGTGGTGACAGTAAATTAAAGTTTGGTTGGCAGCTATCATTGTTGCTGTTGGACTTAGAGAAATAAATAAATAAACATATACATGCAGACATATATACACATGCATTCAGGCCTTTTTATAAATCCGTGTTCCCACCTATATGAATCACTTTTAAAGACAAAAAACAAATCATCTATCAACACAATCCAGGGCCTAATAATCTGTCATTCCATTGGGAAATAATTGCAATTCCCTAATCATTTTAAGACTGTAAGAATAAATACATTTTCATTTCTATCTCCATGAGAATAACCAGTACCTCAGGTAGAGCAACGTCCTAATGGAGGCTTAATCAAATTACAAACCTAAAGGATTTTTAAGTCAGTAAAATAGAGCTATTAGAAAAAAAAAAAAAAAGGCACAAATCAGGTTTTCCTATTCCTACGGGTAGATGCGTGAGGAGACAGACTGTGACACAGGTATGCAACAGATCTGAGCCGCTTGAGGAATGCAACTTAAACACTTCCAAGAGGCACCTCAGAGTGCGGATAAAACACAAACCAGCATCAACAGGCTCTCCCGTGCTCATCACCCTGTTTTATTGAAGGGGCTCTGGTAGAACTTCGGGTACAATTTTTTCTAGGAACTAATTAAAGAAAAAAGTGGCAGTTTCTTTATGAAAACCATGCTACCTTGTGGTTGCCTCTAAGAATGCACGTATCTATTCATATCTGTAAACCCTTTAAATGTATTAAGCAGCACTTTTTTAAATGTTAAAATGTTAAAAAAGAAATGTCAGGCTAAATGCGGTAAGCTCAGCGATTTGCTCTGTACATGGTAAATACCTCACAGGGGAAAAAAATATCTTCAGCTCCTAACCCTAAGTGAGACAGAGAGAGAGGCTTTTACAAATGTGATGCATTCATTAACCCTTGCAGGAGAGTGAGAAGAGTTGCTCCACCTAAACTGAGGAGTCCTCTACGTGTTCTCCCACGACCAGTCTCACAAAGTCCTCGCTGACTGTACTGAAAACTACCAAAATCTTAAATAAAATTACATAATATGAAAATTATTTAAATATTGTGTTATTTAGAACAGACAGGACTGCAATTACACTTTATGTCCAGGCTACAGCCTCCCTCCTCACCTCTCGTCCTTCTCACAGAAGAAGGTAGCGATAAAGCAATCACGGCAATTCCCACCGCCAACACCAAGGTAAACTTTGGTTCTGATTTAAAAAGAATCAAATACCAGTTGCAGATGATTTAAGTACTTGGGCCACAAGACAATGCAGACTGCCAAGGAGGGGGGGACACACATCTCAGCTTTAATTACATCTCAGACCATTCGCCCCTCCAGTTCAGAATTGTTTGAGCCCTTTCCTATGAAAATGGCTTACAGAAAATACGCTAGAATTTATTGTCACGTTTTCTTTGCTTGAGCACGCTGACTACTAAAGCCTACAGAGACATTTCCTCTCAACTGGGAGACCCTGAGCAAAGGTCCCTGCGGGAAGAGTTTTTGGTGGGGGTGTGGATTCATCTTCATCAATCACTCAGTGCATTAATCCTGTCTCTCCGGTGCTGCCAGGGCTGGCAGGATCTTGCCTTTAGGCAGGCGGACGCCTTCACTCTTTGTTGCTTCTCAGCAATATCGTAAAAAGCACAGCTTACAAACTTGGTTCGACTACTTGCAGCACAAAGGCAGGATCCCAACTTACAAGTTATCACCAAAACACCCCAACGTGTTTCAGACCACAACGTCTCCCGTCAGGTTCCCTCTCGCCTCCTGAACAGCGACGGCCTCACCAAACACCCCGTGCCACTAATCCCTGCTGCTGAAAGGACGCGGGTTTTTCTTCGCAGCTCACCTCTGACATGTGGTTGACTACACTTTCCTTTCAAAACAGTGAGGCTAAGCCCTCTGCAAATAAAGTGATCGCAGGACCTGCACCTGCCTCCTTCCTTGAAATCTGCCTGCTCCAAAATGTCTGAACACTGAGGGCAGGGTGCTTGGCTGGCTCTGGAGCAGGACGGACAGAAAGTTTAGGGAAAGGCAGAAAGCAACGCAAGCCAAAGTATGGAAAGGGGTTAGGAGCGGATCAAGGCAAAACGTAGGTAGGTGGGGAGGGAGGGCAGGAGGGGGATCATTCCCCTTATCCCGGGTAATATAATGCAATATAAAGCAGAATCAATCTTAATATTCAGAACACAGTCAATACCCTAGTGCTTAGCTGTCAGCAGAAACTGAAGTGGATCCCCAGTAGCAAAGAAACCTTTGGACATAAAGCACTATAATTCACTGAGAACTGTGCACTTCAGGCTCCTCAGAGCTGGGATCTGCAATGATTTCACTTTTTTGTCTGGTCTTACGTGGAACTAAAGAGGAATGCGACTGAGTATCAAATATAGCAAAAAGCCAGGCAATGCATATATTTAAGGCTAGATCACAATAAATGTTCTTACTCTCATAATACAATGCAAAACGCTTTGCAAATGTTCTTCTTAAATAGGAAAATTCTCCGTAAATTCAGTGATGTGAAAAAAAAAAAATGCTAAAACCAAAAATGCTTGTAAGAAAACCACGGAGTTTCTAAGCGTTGCTATAATGAGGAAAAGAAGTAATTTTTGTATACTTTCGAGATTAAATATTTGGCGTTTCAAACATCACCAGGAGCAATCAGAGCTTTGCTGCACCATCACAAACAGGGGGATCTCTCCGGAGCCTCCCTGCCCTGGGCAGCTTTGCTCTCCCTCACAAACTTTATCGTCCCCGCTGCGTGCTACGCATCCCGGGAAAAGAAATTAATAAAATAGATGAGGTAACGCAGGTCTGACAAGTGCTTTGCCAAGTGTCCTGACGGCTAAAACAACACAACCCGGGCACTAACGGGGTCCCTCCCGGAGCCGTGAGGACAGCGCCGTGAAGGGGGAACTCTGCACCGCGCCATTTCACAGCAAGCCAACCCGACCGGGCCGCCGCCGGGACGGGCCCCTTCAGTTCGGAGGGGACGGTCGGATCACCCCCACCACCACCACCACCACCACCACCACCACCACCAGCACCGCCGCCTCGTCTACCTCCGGCCCTTCACCGGCGGCGTAAGAGGAGGCAGAGGGCCGGTCCCCGTCCCCACCGGCGGGTAGCGGCGGGTGGAAGGCGGGAGGGACCAAGATGGCTGCGGCGACGGCGGCGGCGGCGCGGGCGGCCCTTACCTGTTTTCTCCTTGATCTCACAGAGGACGCTGAACAAGGCGGGTTTCATCCTGTGGCAATTCAACGCGTGCTTCCTGAAAGAGAACAAGAGGACAAGCGGTTAAAAGCCGGGTTTTAGCAACATGGCGCCTTCCCCCGATAACGATCCCCCCCCCCTCCTTCGCCGGTTCCGTGGTCTTCGTCCCTTCATTCCCTGCCCGCCAGCATCCGCGGACCGGGGGGGGGGGGGGGGGGGGGGGGGGGGGGGGGGGGGGGGGGGGGGGGGGGGGGGGGAGGGGGGGGGGGGGTGGGG
>JBCJKH010012580.1:4920-19063 GCA_039877255.1 Loriculus beryllinus
GGCGCTGACACAGGGTGCCCAGAGAAGCTGTGGCTGCCCCATCCCTGGCAGTGTTCAAGGCCAGGTTGGACACAGGGCTTGGAGAAACGTGGTCTAGCGGAAGGGGTCCCTGCCTCTGGCAGGGGGTTGGAATTGGGTGAGCTTAAAGACCCTTCCAATCTAAACCATTGCAAGGTATTTGAGTGTGAAGGCAGCAGCACAGCCACCAGACATGTCTGCTGCCGATGGAGACTCACATAGCAAAGCAGCGGGGAGGGTTCTGTGTTTGTCAGACAGAGGGACTCCGCTGCCTTCACCGAGAAATTGTTTGCTGTCTGTAATGTCAGGGGCTCTGCCCTCCATTCTTTTCCCAATCATAACACAACAAAGCCATTTGGATTTCTGAAATGTCACTGTGTCTACCCAGAGACCTGGCTCAGACAAGGTAATTATCCCTTCCTGTCACCCTTTCATATTCTGACTTGTTTAAAAAGAAGTGGTTTTTACTGAGTCTGTCAAGCAGTGTCCTAGAAAATGTTCCTGGCTTCCAGGTGAAACAAGCCAACTCCAGAGACACTGCCAGGCTGGAATGCCCTGCTGCAGGCCACCTGCATGAGGCTGCATGTGCATGAGCCGTCCCGTCTCTTCTCAGCACTACCACAGGAAAGCACAAAACCAGGTCAGGGGTTTAACACCTGTACAGGTAAATCCCCACAGGAAAAAATCTCTACAGTTGGTGATGCTCATAAACTGTTCAATACCCAGACCCCGTGTCAGGGAGACACAAAGAACAGCAGGGGAGTACGATGCTCAGTTCTCATGGATTTCAATAGGGTGAGGGAAATAAACTGCATGGGACTTGTCTGAAAAACATCTCACCTGTAACGATCATTCAAGTTAATACTGACCACAGGGATTCCCACTTACTCACTGCAGGGCTTCCCTAGGCTCTCCAGTAACAACTGAACTGAATCCCACAACTTGTCTCCTCCTGCGTAAGAACTACTTGGCTGCAGTCTGCTGAGATCCACAGGATAGAGGCTTTACTTAATCACAGCAGCAACAGGGCTTTTAATCCCAAATGAAGACCAGATTTTGACTTTGGACATGATACAGGCAAAATAAAGGAATCATTACAGAAAGCAAGCAGTTAATGGTCATGAATGTGCTAGAGGTATTCCAGTTCTGGAAGGACATTTAAGTACCTATCAACGCTTGCAAATTAAGTTCATTACTAAAGTACGATTCCTCTTGCGTTCCAGCCTTGCATGCATGGCAAAATTAAACTGGGAGAGATGGGAGGAGGTCAGTTAAATCCTCATCAGGCCCTGTTAAGTAGCCTCTGCTGCCATTCATGCTGAGCACTGGGATTTGATATTAACCAGATGCATTTGGCTGCTTTTCTGCTGGAAAAAAATAAGCACATTTTAAAGGGGAGAGATCTTATCTTTCATTTTATATAGATCAGTTCTGCAGCATCTTGATATATTTATAGTTTTAATACATAACCATAAATGCCCCCTAAACAAGGGATATTGCACCTTTAGATTACTATTATTGCTTTATTGCTCATTGTAACCATAAATTAAGAGCTTCCCCTAGCAATGCTGAAAGAGTAAAGAATTAGATTACAATGTACATACACAAGAGCCTATTAAGGCATTGCTATTCCATAAAAGACTTTATAGTTTTTAAGTGTACACCTATAAGTGTTTCAATTAAAGAACTACATGCTTGCCTAGTAATTGCCCTCCCATCTGAGATACGGCTTTGCAGCAAAAAAGAAAGAAGCAAGACTAAAAGGTGGAAAATTAGAACATAAAACACTGAATATGAAACTGCCATAAAGAGAAAACCATGGGTTTAAATTATGCTTATTAGAGTCATTTGCATGGTTTAACTCTTGCACTCTGGTTGCTGTATGGAATCTGATGTTTGTTTCTCTGGACAGAAAACCCTCTCCTTGGGTGTCATGAGTTCTCAAGCCTTGCAGGAAATCAGTCATTGGGATGAAATGGCTTTGTTTTCTGGAGAAAAGCTGCCACCATAAATCACTCCAGAATAACTGCAGAGGTCCTTCAAAGCAGGACAACATGACAGAAATATCAAGTCCAGACTTGGGATTCCCAGAGCAGAAAACAGACGCGGTGACAAGAACCGTGTCCCTACCTGTCGGAAGGATGACATCTTGTGGTAGGACGGGTCAAAGGACCACGAACTAATTAAATACAGTAAGGAAGCCAAATTCAACATACTACAAAGAGGACAGAGCTTTGTGCAGACATTACATGGGGCAAGTAGAACTTCAATCAACTGCACCTTGATTTTCATTACTTTAAACTGCGGGGGAAAAAACGTATCACTTGTGCTTTGGTAATCACCTCCGAGTTCACCAGGCAGAGAGATGTGCCTGCTCATGGCAGAGCCTCACATAAGCCCTTCTGGTCCCCTACAGCATTTCTGTGTGGGTACCCTCACCTGAAAACTAAGCCTGGGAGATTGTTGGAGCTGGCCTTTGGGTTTCATTTCAGCCATACACTGTAATCCAGCAGCTTCGAGGGGGGAACACAGAAGATGCTCTTGGAAGGTTATGAAAAGGGAATTAATAAGGAAACTCACTGTATCATCTGCAGAGTCACTCTCCTGCTTGTGACTGCTCTTGAAAATAGTCTCAGCCTCTGTAGCAAACATCACTGCTAACCTCAGAAGCAGCTATTTGTATGAGATAAGTCCACGTGTAGGGGGCAACTGGCATCAGAAATGGAACTTGACTCCTTACATCCTCTGAAGCTCGTCTGGCATCAGTGACGGTCTGTGCAACATTTCTACGTGCAATTCTTCAAGAACTAAAGAGTGGGATGGAAGGTAGAAATGGGTAACACTCGATAAGCAGCAGACATTAATTAATGCTATGTTACAATGGAATCCAGCTGAAATAATGTATGGAGGCCACATGAATAGTAAAAGGAAATTCATCATGGTTAATGTTATTACACTGAATGTCAAAGGCAGCAGTGATGATTTGCCACTTACTGTATAATGTAATGTAATCTAAATGCAATTCTGGTTGGATAGCTTTGAACATCCATATTGAGTAGGACTGGCAGAAAAAACAGGATTCAGTCCCTCTCCATGGGCAGTCTACAGTATTCAACTAACGTGCAAGTCCAGCTTCTGAATGAGACATCTGTTTGCCAGGGTATGATAGAATGGATTTTAAACACAGGTATATGGTATTTGTCCTCCTTTTTTCAGGTTCACTGTAACTCCTAGGCATGCCTGGACCCCAAATCTGGGGTTGGATTCTGGCATTATTTTGGGGTAAGCTTGAAAAAGCTTCTTTCTCCTCTCTCACCACACATTTCTATGTCATTCTTTTTACTGGGAACATTCTTGATCTACATATTTTTAAGCTCTTTCCAGTGGATGATGCTCATCCAGTAAAATTTAAGTCTTCTTACAGACAACTGGTTTTAATGAACATTGGTGAGACCCCAGGAAGTGGTTACAGCCCATGAGAGTCGAAGCAGGGCGACCAGTCCAAAAAGATCTGATAAACTCATTGATATTCTACAATAAAAGCTTTTCCTCTATAAAATAACATCTCTGCCAGACTTTTCTCAACATTCCTTCAACACAAATATGCTTCTTTCAGGAGCATGTTTTGTTTAAAGCATTCCAGAACAAACCCCACCTATCTACATTCAATCTATCAGGTAGCGCAATCAGCAAGTCCACTTCTACAGAAAAAGCCTTTTGCCTGGAATTGTGCATGATTTATATTGTTCTTCCCCCAAGCCATTATGTGCTGGGTTTCAGTAGAGACGTTAGAGAACAGAACTTGGTTCAAGATGGTTTTGTAACATCTGACTTATTTTCCCTGCCACGAAATACGTTTAGCATGAGAAACACAATCCTGTAGTGATTGCCTGATATATGTAACACTGTTTAAAGCCATTGTTACACATTTCCTTTTGAAAGGAGAAAAAAATACACAGGGATTTATTATTATTTTAGATATCTAAAAACCAGCATTCACTGCAGCACTACAGATTCTAATTCTTTAAAAGAAGTAATGTATAACACTTGGAATTCATTTCACTGGAGTCCCACACAACAGTCCTACTGCTGGTTTGTCAGTGAAAGAAAAACATTGAGCTCTCCATTAACTTTAGCTTACGTTTATGAAAAGAAATACACTTATGTATCTTTTAGAAGATTCTAAATAGTTATTATTTATTTATGGATCCCTGGAAGCATGCTAGGCATTTCACAGGCACGCAAAGAGAACCTGCAGTCTAAACAGTCAACAAATAAACCCAGCAGAGAAGAAGAAACAAACCTTCTCTTCTCAGCATTTCTTGTCTTTGACACACTGCCCCACCTCTGCCACTTCGTCCAGATTCTCATCTTATTTACAATTGCTCTGCACCTTTTCCAGCATCATTTGTGCCAAAGCAGGGAGGGGATGGGAAAGGACTTCTGCATGATGGGTCCCTGCAGTGAGAGCATCCAGTTACACTCAATATAAGTGAAAAATAGACAGAGCTTACTATATGCAACTCGGGTTGTGCCTAGGCATAGCAAGGTGAAGTGGCACTGCTGGGTGATGGGTCAGACACCATCTTACATCCACCACACTTAGACACCCTCAGCCTCACAGTTCAAACCCCTTTGCAATCCCAGGGTGACAATGAGAGCAGGAGGAGGACCCCAGCTGTGAGCTGATCCCACCTATGAGACAGCCATGGAGAAGGCTGTGTGCTTCAAGGCACTGGTTTCTGAAACATCCACCAGGCAGATCTCACCTCATGGACAGCCTACACAGGACAGCTGGAAATGAATCTTCGTACCCCACAGTGACCATCACAGAAGTGGCTGCTGACAGGCTGGTCCTGTACCAGGCACCAGCAGTGGTCTTTCAAGGCCATCTCCCAAGTACACAGACTGGTTTGGGTTGGAAGGGAACTTAAAGCTAATCCAGTTCAAACCTGGGGAGTCCTGGGGCTTTGTGGCTCACCCTGCAACATCCACAGTGTGCCAGATCATCAAGCCTCCCTCTTTAGCATTTAAGATTATTTGTTAGCACCTGTGCTCAAGAGAATCTGCCTGTGCCATGATGCAAATGAAAAATCATTATCTTTCACTCCTTACCCATCTCATTGTTCCAGGTCTCTTCCCCACCCTGCTGTCTGCAGCCTACAAATGCAAAGGTGAACACCGGAGAAAATGAGACTTCGTTTTTCTCTCCGTTTCCTTTGAAGGAGCTAACAAGAGCCAGGGTGACATTTATGGAATAATTAAACGCAACGTTCATGAGCCCAGTAGTTGCAATTTTGCTTTTCAATTGAAGAACCTTTTTAACTCTGTGTCATCTCTGGTCAGCAGCTTTACAGCTGTGACAAGTCATTTTTACAGAAACACTGTTAGAGGTTGTAAACTTTAATGACCTTTTCCTTTCTCGGTCCTTGTTTTTCTAAACCTGTAATTAAACAGTGCTATCTGTATGTATTGAAAGGATAAGAAAAAAAATGCATATTACTATAAAAATCATCTCTGTGCTCACCACTACACACCCTAACAGTGCTGCAACCACAGATTCAGCTGTGGCCAACCCTGCAAGAGGAGTCATTACTGTAACTAAATTAGACCGTTTGTTTTCTTTCCCTCAAATCGAATTGTGTAGGAGCTGCTTTATTGCAAAACAGACATTAAAATTCCAGCTAGACCTCAGAGAGAAAGTAATTTCTATTTTATCAGCACTGTAAAGCTGTCTTTATGTTCTGAAGCAGGAAATATTGCAAGGATATTTATAGCTCCAGCACCAAAGCAGTTTGAATAGAAACGTTCCCGCGGTCGGCAGAGCTGTCATGCTGCTCGCTGGAGCAGGGAATTTTAGTGAATTTGTGAATTACTGTTTCAGTCTTGACAAGTCTTTCAAGGAGGCTGGTGTGTGTCTGGAGCTGCTCTGTGATTCCAGGATAATGATTAAAGACCTGGATCACTTTCAGAGATGTAAATGGTAACTCAGAGATAATCAGTTCCCATCAATGAGATCCTCTAACAAAGACCAAGGTGTCCAAACTTTGGAGTGCTCCAGTAGCTCAGCACTGGGCTCCCTTTTATTGCTCCTTTTCCAGCAGCTTGAGAAGTTGGTGTATTGTGGCACTAGGAATGCATATTCCTCACTGCTGCCCAGGATTTCCACAAAGGATTAGCAGCTTCTCCCTTCCATCACCTCTGAGGCAAAGGCAGGAATTTTGCCTTATTCATCTTTGTCATTGTCCTCTACAGTGGATTTAATACTGCCATTATACAGATGAATAAACCGATGCATGGAGAAAATGGGATCATTTATCTTAGCAAACTTCCTAACTCTGTGGAAGAGGCAGGAGAGTACTGTGGACTTTCCACATATTTGTGACCATCCTGGCCTTTGTAATTAAACAGGGGTCATTAATAGGCTACATTGGGAGGAAATGTACTCCACTCCCTGATTAAGCCCATCCATTATCATACATGTGGTAACAGACTGTTTCAGGAATCCGCAGCACAAGTATTACAAACACACTGCAGAATTCAGCTTAACAAATGTTCCTATCATGCTGTAAATAAAGTCATTTACATCGTGGTGGCAAAACACATCTGTAGGCCAGTAGCTATTAAGAAGGTCTAACTGAGTTTTCCATTGCTGTGTTAAACTGTAGATTTACAGTGGTTTTTAGAGCCAGTGACTCTTGCCAGATGCACGAAACCATCTGAAAAGTCGGAGGAGCTCCTTCCTGTCCTGAGTTTAAAATAGATCTAGTTTCATGTCTCCAAACCTCACACTGCACATGGCAGACCGAGGTTCTCCAAGGTACCTCACTATATCTGCACTACACTGCCTGTGGGGTCACTCGTCAGGTACAGACAACAGCAGCTCATTCACATTCTTACCCATATCTATTCGACTGCTTGGGCAAGACTGAACTACAGGGTTTGCACACAGACACAATTTAGACATCAGGAGCACAGGTTCTTGGCCTGCAACTTGTCAGAGTTTTAACAAGCCTGTAGAGAGGCCTCAACACTTACATGTGAGCCTTTTTAAAGTGATTGTTCTATTGAGCGGAGTCTTATTTCATGGAGCTGCATTGAGAAAACTGGTGAAAAAGATCCTGTCTGGCCAGGACTGCAGCATGAAAGCAGCACATTGTACTCCCTATACAACTCTTTTGACCCCTAAAATCTTAATCCAAACCAGCTCAGGCCTCAGGCAGATCTCACCTCATGGAAACAAAGTGATTTATACCAACTAAAGTCTTTGTAATGTCCTGGGTCACCTGGCAGCACCAGGAGACAAGAGCTGTCTATCCACGTGCATCAGAATCACCTTTTCCATAGCACGTTGAAGACTCCTCTGGTTTGGCATAAGAATAAGCAGCAAAAAAATCCCATAATGACTTTCTGAAACATTAAACAGCAAAAAATACCAGAAGAAGAGCCAGTAAGGCCTGGATTCTGTTCCTATTGCCTCTACCTACAACCAGACTGGATGGGGCTTGGAGCAACGTGGTCTAGTGGAACGTGTCCCTGCCCACGGCAGGTGGCTGGAACTGGAGGAGCTTTAAGGTCCCTTCCAACCCAAACCATTCCATGATCCCTGCAGATACCCAAGGACTGCTTCTCTCCAACAGTAGCCAAGTGCAGCATGAAGATGAGCTCTGCATTCAATATTAGTGCATTATTTTCTACTAATCTTGGGTGCCTCAACAGGATTATGAACCTACGGAGTTTCTGCCGCTGAAAATGAAAGACAGAGGCTCTTTCCATGAGCTGGATAGTTTATCCACACTTGCAGTTTGTAGCAATGCATTTCTCTCCCCCACATCTATAAATAAAGCTGGTGCTTTGGCAATTACTGATGTCTGCTGTCACGTTGCAAGGCTAGGGTTTGATGAAGCATGTGGTGTTATAGGCTAATATTTCTCATTTCTAGTGTTCTTTAATTCTATTTTTTTATGGAAATCGAGCTACAGTTTTATGCACAATGATTCTTTCAATTTTTTTTTTTTAATCCTCCCTGAGAAATGGGATGGGGATGAATGATGGAGGGAGAGATTTGGCTGAGTGTGCACCTTGGGAAGCAAAGAGAAAAAACAAGGCTTCACACAACTGCTTTCTGGAGGGATCTCTGCACAAAGGAGGGAGTCCTCCAGCACCCACAGAGGCTGCAAAAGCAAAGGACAAACCCTTCAAAAAGGCAGAAAAGTGTGGCTTGAGTCTAAGTAAAACAGATCCTTGACTTCAGGCAGGGCAACAGCTCCATTTGTAAACATTATTTCTGATGGGTTTCCACTTCTCTCTGAGCTCAATTTGTTGCCTGATTTGATTTTTGTTTCAACTTAGCATTTCCCTCCCTTTCACTTTTTATTCTTCTACTTCTTTCTCATCATTATTCTTTTCTTATGTGAATACGTGCAGTTTTCTCCTCTCTTCCCTGTGAGCTTCACTTCAGCCCTAGCATTTATTTGTGCTTCCCAAATCCTATTCCCACTAAATCTCACTCCCATCAAGACTACCTGCAAACCATTCTCCCTCTCCTTTGCTCTGGTTCTTTCCTATCCCACGCTCCCTTTGCTGTGTCGCTATTTATGCTACATTTAATTAACATCACAGACCTGATCCAGTTCTTACTGAAGTCAGAGAATATTCCCATTGCTATTGGTAGGTGCTGAATAAGAAACAGCAGCTTTGTACCTAGAGGTGATAAGTGTCATTTAGAGCTGAGGGTGCTCCAGGAATAACAGGATGAGGCCTGATGTGTCTGCATAGCTAATGCAATCAGCCTAGTGAAAGTAAATGCAGCAGCTTTGCCTTCTGCTCTATCAGGCCTTCAATGGACATATGTCTCCAGGATGCTGATAATAATCAGTTGTTTGAAAGGAATTAGCTGCCTTTTCATTCTCTGCCTCTTTGTACCTCTGCTTCATGAATTTTCTCTTGTGTTTAGTAGACCCATTTATAAAATATAGATTCCTATTGATTCCCAAGGAGAATGAACATTAATATACTCCAGTGTCCATCTGTTTTCACCCCCACATGGCAGAGAAAAAGATTCATATGACTATTCTGGGTATGATGCTGACCTGCAATTGAGTCAACAATCAAGTCACACTAAATTAAACAAAGATATATTTCTTTTGCTGGCCTACACAAGCCTGCTCTGCCAGGCAGCCACTGGGGGAAGGGATGCATCTCCTCCCTTAGGTCAAGCAAAACCACATTTATCAGGACCAGAACTAAAATCATACACAAAGATCACCTGAGCAGCTCAATACCGTTTACCAACAGGAGTTTTGGGCAGCTACAGGGTGTTTGAGATAGACCTTATACACCTATAGACATACAGGAATATCTGTGTATAGAAATCTCTGTATGTGTGTGTATGAACACATTCATGTGAATATACATGCTTGTTCCTCCCCTGACCCAGATGCCCTTCACAATTAAATGAACTCTTCATCTTTAATAATGACCAGTAAGCTGCTTTGCTTTCAGCAGCTTCAGTAAGATGCTGTGCCACAGAAAGAGCTTTGAAGAAGGAAAAATGAAAGATGCCATAAAACATCTCAAGATCAATTGCTGTAATTATTCTTTGAATAATTTCTCAGCCATCATTCAGGGCCTGCATAGTTACGTGAAAGGCTTTTCAGGCCAACTAGAAGTTCTGTAGCTTTTGGATTTACAGCTTATTGTGTACAAAAGACTTTGCAGGGCACCCTTCAGAAATGCATCCCAAGATTTTTGAGAAGATAAAATACAAGTTCCTTTAATCTTAATGTCCTTTATCTGTTACTCATTACCGCCCAATACATTTTCTAGGGAGCCTGTGACAATGACAGCCTTGATGGCTTACAACTATACAACTTCTTTTCCCCATTTTCAATAGTGACATTTACAAACTGCCAAGTACCCAGGACGTACGTACCGGAAAGGAGATCTTCATCCTTTCTGCATTAATTCAAGGTTCAGACTCTCCCTGCACCGCCAAGGGAAGGGATAACAAAAGGGACAGCGAAAGCTTCATAAGCTCATAAATATGTGACAAGCTGTCTTGTCTTATTGCTCCTTTTAGCACCCCATGGGACTGGAATTGATAGTGTAATAGACTTCCTTCCAATGCCACTGAAACCATCAGAAGGGGGTTTAGTTTTATCAGACCTAATTTTTATGCTGACAAGAAAAAAGAATTATCAGTGAAAGGCAAAATGTGAGCTGTTTGCTACAGCATTAATTTTAAACATCTGGAATGGGATATAATGTGTGCAGATGTTTTGTAATGAAGACAGGTTACAAGGAAAATAAAATCTACTGTGTGTTGCTGTTGCTCGTTCATATAAACTGACATCTGCTGAGGCTGAAGGTAAACTCTCATCCAAGCTGGAATAATATTCCATCTGCTATGCTAATGCAGCTGAACATCACTCATCCCTTAAGTCATCCTTGATGGGTCTAGACCTAGAAAACTGTTGGAGATAATATGGAGGTTATATCTTGGACTTACCTAAATATCTTCTTATACTACTGAGAAATCTGAGCTTAGGCTGTTGAAGTCAGACTGGAACGCCTCTCATCCACACAGGTCTTTCACATTCAGACACTCTGAACAGAAGTTTGAACCTATTGCCGAAGGAGCTATTTAGTAGCAAACAGTTGGAAGCTACATTCACAAGGCCAAGAGGAAAATCCTGCTCAAATTTATTATATTCACTGGTATATAACGGCCATGATGAACCCAAATGCTGATATTTCCACATATGGAGGCATTTTCCACTTATTTCAGAATTTTTATGGGCTTTTTTTGACCTTGCAACAGAGCAAGTTTGTGGTGTCTGGCTGAAACTTGTGCCAGCTGGAAAACTGTTTCTCAAGGAATGGGATGGTCTTCAAGGTCCTTTCCATCCCAAAGCATTCTGTGATTCTATGATTATATAGAAATGCTCCGTCTGGTTTTACATGAAGTGAATCTTCACTCAGTCATTAACGGGACAGGCACAGCTCCATGCTTATCCCTGACTCCATAAACATGGTCCTTACATGGAACCATGCTCATTTTCTGACTGAAGCTGCTCAGCACTTACAATTCAGGAGTCCCATCTCTAATATACAAACACCAGCCCAGAACGACAATGGCATAAACATCATCCCCATAACAGGAAAACCAGAGGAGGAATAGGGAATCGCAGGCTTCCTTACAGTTTTCCAGTATCCTAGGATTCCCTTTTTGTGGGAAATGTCTCCAAGCCATGCCCACAATATCAAACATCTCAATGGGCTTTTTTTCCTTCTCATTTGCTTCTAAAAATTGTTTTTTGATTGAAACCAGTGTGAACCTGAAGCAAGAAAACATGCTCTGCATGCTGAAATCCTCCACTCAGACTGCAGTGGGAACAGGCCCTGCACCACTCGTGCTTGGTAAGAATTGGGTCGCATGTCAAACACTTCAAAACAAAAGGGGAAAAAAAAAAAGCTCAAGGCAACTCCTGGAATAAACCTTTGAGGAGCCAATGAGAAACTGCCACCAAATGAAAGCATTACAAGAAAACAGATGGAAAATGAGAGGAACATCAGAAAATCAAATGACATGTTTGAAAGGGCAAAACATCAATACTACCCAGAGAATTGATAGAATGTGTCATTCTAAAGGATGCTGTAAAGCAAAGAAATCACAAAACGCATTATAACTATGAAAGGGAAAGAGAAAAAAAAAAACCAGCACATGCATCTAACTTTATAGATAGCTCCAGTATCTACAAAATTAGATTTTATTTTCAAGACTGAGTGTATATATATGTAAATACACACAGGGAGAGGCACTAGCGTTCGCAGAAGGTTTGAAGTCATTAGAGAATGACAGTATGTGACACATAAACGTTGGCAACATTTGTTCATTTACCTTGCTCAAAATGACAGATTCACTGTCTGTGCCAAGAAATTCCTCCCAAGAACATTTCCCCTGAGCTGGGCCTGTTGTGCCACTTGTGGGTTGATGCACCCTCTGTTTGCTCTCTTCCAAGCTACCCGAGTGAAGGGACACACTCTCCAGTGTGGATCTACTGGCAAACTGAATAAGAAAAACAATTAACTAAAGCACTTTGATCATCACATTAGATACTGGTTGTTTACCTCCGCGATCCTTGTGTGAAGAGCCTCTGAGCACATTATCCAGAGTAACAAGTTAAAGAAATGAGCCATGAGGTGTTTCAAACAGGCACCAATTCACTTTCTTTCCATGCTAGAGGGATTAATTTTTCCTTCATTTCTCCTGTGTGTAAAACTCTTAAACTTCAACCTACAGCCCCAATATGAACAAATGAGGGCAGCTTATGAATTAAGAACAGCCTATGATGTTGGTTGGACTACTGCTATATGCTCATCATTTCCATTTATACGACCAGGACCAGCAGCTATGTCATTAACCAGCCACAGCAGGTACTGACAACCAAGCATTAGGAAAAATAATAAAAGGATAAATCCACTTTTTAAAATGAATATTCAGCCACTCCAGATGGGGAGAGATCTTCAGACCAGACGTGTTTGTTTCAATGAGCAGCACCTGCATTCCAGTGGTGGCAGCAGCCTGGAGAAAACCACAGAATCCCAGGCTGGTTTGTGTTGAAGGGACCTTAAAGCTCACCCAGTCCCAACCCCTGCTATAGGCAGGGACCCCTTCCACTGGAGCAGCTTGCTCCAAGTTTCTTTTGAAACTGTAGAGATAATGTTGCTTGGAATTTGCCTGTACAGATGAGGGAGGACAGAAGTGACATCCAATTTCATTTTTCTTTAATCACAACAGCCTCAGTTTGCATGAAAATCAGCCTGCACAGAGACAGGAATCCCTGCAGGACAGGCCTGCTGCCTGGCATTAGAAAGAGTTAGCATAAACCCCATGTTTGGATGCTCAGCTCATGCCTGGATTAAGAGCATAGGGTATGTGGCAAACAGAAAGGTTTAGGTGGATTGCAAACAAATCATACCAAAGTTTTGAATCTTCATGAAAAATAAGCTCGTTTTGGCAATAATGCACTAGAGTAGCAAACAACAAAGAGGAAAACAGCAAGATCAAATGAAGGACTCGAGTTCCTATGAAAGGCATGGAAAATGGTAACATACAACCTGCATCCTTTTGGAAAAGGACAATTAATAATAAGCAGCAGCATTCCTCTGCCCAGTTCTGAGAGCAGCATGTCCCAGCTTGCCCAGGAAGGGCCCCAGCTATGAGACAGCCGAGCTAATATCCTAAGATCTAAGACAGCTCAAAGGTAAGGCCTTCAAGCAGTGCTTTATATCCAGGTACTGGACACATCATATTCCTACAAGGGACCAAAGAAGGTGGAATACAGTTACTGCAGTTACTAAGATCTGTGGTTGGGCTGGGTTTTTCTTTTTTAGACCTAGCAATATCAATTGCCCATCACAGTCACATTTATTGCTAGTACCAGATACAAAGAGTAATGATTCCCTTCCTCAGCCAGAACTTTTTGCTCTTCAGAGTATTTCCATGCTTGTACCAAAGTTATCTTTGTGATACAAAAACTAATCACCGATTACATGATTTATTATTTATCAAGATACACTTTAAGTGCTGAGATTTTTACTGCATTGATCAAAGCCTCCTGACTTTCCACCACAACTTCCCAAGTTTCTCAGAACAGAACAAACATGCAATCAGGAGTAAGCTGCATTAAAGAGTGACACTTTTCTGTCTTCATAACTATTCAATGGGCTGCCTCTTTCGTTTTGTTTTCAAAGCAAGATGAAAATGTAGATATCATTTTGGAATAATCACATGTAATCCATTGGTCACAGAAGACTAAATCCCAATGTTTTCCCTTTGAAACTTCAGAAGCAGCTTCCCAGCTGCTTGGGCTCCGAGAGGAACAATGCAGCACTGCACGGTGGGGAGCAGCTCCCATGGGCTCATCCCCACCCCATCAAAGGGAGCATCTTGCACAAAGAGAACTTGAGAGCACCCAATAAAGACGTAGAGTCAGCAGTGAGACAGACTCAAGAGGAGTGTGGGGCAACAGAAAGGTTTTATGGCTTAAAGCTCCTCCAGCTCCAACCCCTGCCACGGGCAGGGACCCCTTCCACTGGAGCAGCTTGCTCCAAGCCCCTG
>JBCJKH010012581.1:0-37437 GCA_039877255.1 Loriculus beryllinus
TACTGTGCACTGCACAGCCGTGACAGATGGGTTTTGCAAGTGCCTCTTCCCATTGCTTGGCAGTGCTCTCCCACACAGAGGGGGCCCAGGACGTTTTCCTGCAGATAAATGCTTCACACCATGCTGCAAAGTGCTGGGGACAGCAGATACATGCGTGTAAACTTTCCATTTCCAAATCTATCCATCTCCTTCCTGGTTCACTGCTGCTGTGTCTAGTGAGTTTGGTAGATAGGTGACTTCGTTATTTTAGTTTTATCCAGAGATCCAGCAGTTGCTGGTAGAACAGGAGGTGGAGATACAAGAGCCAAACCTACATCTGCTTTTTATGCTCTCAAATCTTGCTTAGTATTTTTGGATGTAAAAAACACAGCACAGATTTTATTTTTATTTAAGTCTTCATGTTCTCAGGGAATAAACAGCAGGGTGAAAGATCAAGAAAATGTCTTTACATGTCTTAGTAACTGCAGTTCTTTAAGATTTTAAAAACACTCAGTTTCTGAGGACAGCACTCAAAAGCATTATGAATACTGTTAAAGGTCTGTAGGCAGCTCCAGAAAGAAAACAAAATACTGTTGGCACTCTTCAGGCAAAATGTACTATACTTCATTTTGCTGTCTGTCCACTGCAGTCTTCTCATGGATTTTCACATTTTTCACTGTTTTCAAGCAGTGGCATTAGTTTACAAGTGCACTGACTATGTCTTGTCCTTTCATTCCTTCTGCTTATTAAAGGCTAAGTCAAATAACATCAGTGCACATGGCCTGGCACAGCCAGTGATGAGGCCACAGAAATTCCAGAGTAAGAGGAACTCGCTGCAGCCTCCTCCTCCACCAGAAAGGCGTTCATCTGCTATTTCTGCTTCACCAATTCTACCCTCCAAAGTCAAACGAGACAGCGGCGTTTTCCTAACAGATCCAGACACCTTTCCAGCACCACCACCTGCACTGAAGGTTGATTTTCCACCACCACCATCTGATTTCTGTGAACCTCCTCCTGATTTTGTGCCTCCACCACCACCACCACCACCAGCCTCCAGCAGCAGCAATGGAGACGTGCCATTACCCCCTCCACCTCCACCCGTCTCCACTAAGCCACCACCTCTGACAAAGAAACCTGTGCCACTTCCATCAAAAAGGCTGGAAAATACTGGACAAGCTGGAGAGCCACGGTCAGCTGCGCCACTTCCAATTGGGGGTGGAGGCAGGCAGGCAGATTTCATGTCTGACCTAATGAAAGCTCTTGAGAAGAAAAGGGGCAGCAACTCCTGAACTCTGGAAGCAGGTGAACTTCAAGCCATAGCTGTTTGTGAGTCAGCATGGTAAAGTTGTGCTGGATCAGGCTCCTCCAGGAGCAATTCTCCTTCAAAGTTCCTCCTGGGGGTCTCAGGAAGTAAGACGGGGTGCCCTCTCTCCACCTCTTTGTCCCTATGACTTGCCTCTTCTGCCCCTAACCCTCCATTATTAGCTACCATTCTGCCATCAGGCTGAGGTAAGAATTGGTTCTAGTCTTGCTTCACTCCATAAGGACAGCCAGGGGTGGTGGAGCAGCTGTACAGAGCCAGCCACTGAGCGAACACTGTGCCTGCCTCTCTAGTAGAGTTGGAGCTGAACAAAAAAAGCAACAGTGTTGTGTGAATTTTGAGAAGTGCAAAGATCCCTTTTCACGGAATGCCCCTTAAAGGTTCTTTATGAGAAAACCCCCAACTGTGGGGGGTTTGGGGTTTTGTTTTTTCAATAAAAAAGATGCCAATGTTTTTCAAAAATAGTCTGTCTTAAAAACTAAAACCTCAGCTGGATCATTCTGAGATGCAAAGCAGGACTAGGGCCATTTCCAGAGATGGTCACCCCAAATGCTATACACTCTGCCTTCCATATACAACTCCAGTCATATCTGTCAACACTGACAGTTGCTGCCTTAAATCAGATTGAATTTGGATTAACCAAATTTTTCTTGTGTTTCTTGTGGTAAGCAGGATTTTGTGTTCCCTGTTGGTTAATGTTTGTCTTCAAACCGTACCTAGAAATAGTCTGTCTTCTCAAAGACTTTGTAATTATCTTGTACCTGATCTGCATGTCTCCTCCTACGTTTTTTTTTCCCATTTGTTTTCCCATTTTAATTCTCCGTTGTTCATTTAGGCCACACTCATTATTAGTTCTCAAATAAAAATAGCTTCTATTTTATATCTGCACAAAGTGTCGTAGTTAATGAACAGGCATTTCACTGGCAATTGGTACCACTTCAAATATTTTAAAGAGGTTTTGTCTGTATGTGTTAGAAATCTGTTTGCTGCAGTTTGAAGGTGGCCCACCCCCTCTCCACCATCCCAGTACAGCTACACCGCATGCTCCTGCATTGGCTCTGCTCCAGTGGGGTCTTTGGTTTAGGTGAAGCATTTGACCAACCTGGAAGAGGTAGGGAACTTTTTTGGCTTTCCAAGGTGTATCAGGCTATCAAAGCCTGGCCTTCAATCCCCACAGAGACACCTTGCAGTCTCAGCACTGACTGACATCAATGAAAATGTTGCTGGTAGAGTCTGAAGGTGTGACACTAACTGAGGTGCCACTTCACCTGAGGTGGGGACCATTATCTTCCACATTATCCACAAGGTCACAGCACAGAGTCACCCTGTTATCCAAGTACAGGCAGCAATACTGGCTGGCCTGCCCCGCTTTTGTTTGGCTAATCCCTACTGTGTTTGCACTTTTTTCATGGCTGCATGAGTGTAGTTCTCCATAAGACAGCAAAGACCAGGGCTTTGCTATGATAAAGCACGAACTACAAACACTCAGTATCAGGGAACCAGTCCCTGATAAGCAGGAGTAGTGAAAGACAAAACAAGACCATCTCAACACAAGGAAGAGCTGATAGTACCTGCTCACCTACTCAAACAGCAAGAGTGAAAGGACCGGCTCCTGGAAGGACGAGTGCAAAGCCAATAAGCTTAGTTCACACTTTAGTTCCAAGTGCAGGAGGAAAAAAATACTAACTAGCTAAAAGCAGGAGGGTTAAAACTAGGGGTTCATAAAACCAGATTATTTTTTCCCAGTGGCTTTCTATATGTAGCTGAGGTAAGCATTATGCAGATCATTCAATGCTAGAGCTGGGTGTCATTTTCTGATTAAGGTATTAGGAGTGCACATCTTCAGCACACTTGGGTGACAACAGCTGTCTGCTATCCAATTATTTTTAAATCAAATGAATTTTCTTTTATGAAATACACACCCAGTATCAAACTAAAGCAGGACATATCCATAGAAAAATGTTGCGCAATAAGCTGGTTTCTTTACATTCACAGAGACCTAAGACTTCCAAGTGGCTTTCCCAGCATTCACTCTTCTTACCAGCTTTCTGCCTTGTTTCCTCCCTTCTCTTTTGTTACAGCACAATAAACTCAATTTTGTACATTTTACATCTGCAGTCAATCACAACTCACACAATCTTACACAAAAGAAAAAGTTAAGCTTTCTTCAAAACAAAAAGAACCCACAGAAAAATCCAGAAATCAATTAAAATGATGTGATGATTAGACCTCTCTCAACTATTTTGTGTATGTACATGGTTGCATTGAATTTCTGAAATGTAAGTATTCAAACTCCATTCAGAGAACAAAGCTACCATCTTAATGATACACAATTATCTGGCTTTATTTGGTATAAAAATATGCTGCAAAGTACAAAAAGATCTTTCTTTCCAAGACTGTAAATCAAAGCATTTGTAAAAAACAGAAATTAATTTTCCACCTCTATCTAACCTACACCCACATGAAATTGCCCAATTCCTGCAGACTGCCGTAGTATGTACGCTACTGGAGATTACAGTATTTTAGTGTGAAAAGACCTGAAATTGCAGCATGTTATTTTTAACCTCTCTCCATACCTCCTCAACGGGGAGCAGTCTCAGCAGCTGTCGTCTTTGGACTCTTACATCACTGATGTGGGAAGAAGGACCAACTTCAAGTGACCGCTTTTCCATCAGTCCTTAGGATTAAAAAGGATAGCTGTGGAAAAACTTACATGTGGGAGGTCAACACCACTACTCATCACATCTGTCCTCTGCTACAAAAAGAGGAAGAGAATCCAGGTAAACACCTCTTCGATTACCAGCCACAGTACTCTTATTCTCAATCTGCTCTTGCATCCACTGCTGTGTTTATGTAATGTGAAGGAAGAGGCAGCTCCAGAACCGCAGGTGGAAGCCAAGGATTTTAGGGAATGTATCATGAAACACAGCATTAATGGTTACATTGTCATAACAAACCACAATGATGAAAACCTAGAAGTGGAAAGAGAGGTGGTACTAAATGCTGAGCATGACGTGGGCTCATTTCTCTACTGTTACAAAACACAGTTAAAAGGTAGTGTTGAGATAACTATTCTGCGTGTGGTTTTCACGCACAGTCAGACACTGAGAGTGGAAAAGTAGAAACTTAAATGGTTCATGTGTCAAAACTATAGAACTATTATTTACGGGTTGTTATTGGCGGTCTCAAAGTAACTGGGAAACATGCATTTTCTGTTTGAGAGTGAAACAGAAGAGAGAGAATGATAGAATGGTTTGAGTTGGGAAGGACATCTAGTTCCAACCCCCTGCTATGGGCAGGGACACCTCATGCTAGACCATGTTGCCCAAGGCTCTGTCCAGCCTACCCTTGAACACTGCCAGGGATGGAGCATTTACCATTTCTTTGGGCAACCTGTTCCAGTGCCTTACCACCTCACAGTAAAGAACTTCCTTCTATCAAACCTGAACTTTCCCTGTTTAAGTTTAAACCCATTACCCCTTGTCCTATTGCTACAGATTCAGTGTTGTTAAGGCTTATGAATTCTCATGGTACTGCAGAATATTCTAAGACAGTTTTATCACCATTACCAGCCAGTATTGACTATTACAAAATCGGAATAGTTATTAAAAACAGGCAATCTGAACTGCATGGTAAAACCAGGGGGGGAAAAATGGCAGATTTGCCAGTAAAACAAGGTAAGAGGGCATGACTGAGTCCATGAATGAACTCCTGGAGAAGAAGCTGACCTACTACCTGCAACCAGAGGAATATGTGAAACCAATTTTCAGGGCTTGCTTCATTCTTTCAGATGATTTGGAAGAACCTGAGAAAAGCATCACAATGAGCACAGTGGGAGTACATATCACTGCTTGTAAAAACAGCTCCCATTAGGGATGTTCTGGGTTTATGTTGTGATGCTAGAGGCTTTCTTTACATATAACGATGGGTGAAACACAACTCCACTTGCTACTGTAACTAGTAGGATTTAACATTTACAAAACATTTTGAAGGAAAAAGCAGTATAAAAATGCTTTGTACTTACGCAGTTATTCCATGAGGTGAAGATGTACAGGCAGCCATGTTTGCCTCACACACAAAACTAGCTTAACAGATTGGTTTAGCACAGAGTTCTTTCCTTTCACCTAATTGGAAACCAGGGTCCAAGCTGTAGTGGTGCTGTATTTACCCTGCAGGCACAAATACACTCATCTTCCAGTCATCACTTAGCTGCAGTGTAACTCATTCCACTGCAGGTGGTAATGCTTGTAGGTATCTGTGAAGAGATGTCAACAGCAATGTTTCAGTAGGTTGAGAATGCAGCCCCCCTCCCCCAGCAGCACCCTCCTTTTACCTGAAAGTGTTGCCAGCTCAAACAGTATCCCAATGGTTGCAGAAGAGCACTTATGACCTGCAAAAAGAATGCTAACCCAGGCTGAACCTGTGCCACTTGCTCAAATTTCATTGGACTTTCAGAAAAATATTTAAGTATCTATACTATGCCTCACATTACGATACTATTATTTACATTACAACTGTATTTCTATTTGAAGGGCTGTATTTCTGAGAGAAAACCATTCTGAATAATTCTGTTGATTATGGTTAAGAAGTAAAGACATTCAAATATTTTTTTAGTCAATGAAAGATTTCTAATACTATATTTTTTCCATTCTGGTTGTTTCTAGAGACAGGTCTGTGAAATGATGATTACACCACTTAAAAGCCTCTATTTCAAAATTCAAGTGGCACTCAAGAAATTTGGAGATTTTCAGATTTGGGAAGAGTTAAGGTAATGTTAAGAAGTAACAAAGCCCCCTGATGAGTGATTTTTACTGTAAATTTTCAAGCATAAACACTGGACCTGCTTCCTTATGTATTAATTTTGGTTTAAGTTTTGTGAAACTGGAATATCAAACAAGGATTAATAATGAGACACGGGACTTAGACTGGTCTGTCTCTGTTACTCATAGGGTTCTATATAGCAGCTCCAGGTGAATTTTAAATACTTGCCCTGCAAGATTTTTGTTAGCCCCTCACAACATCAGGTGGTTGGATACAAAAGGCATATTGACTCAACTACATATATAGTAAGATACTTCCAAGAAAGTCCTTTTCCCCATTCAACCAGTGAAAATTTCTGGAGGCTTCATACCCATGTGCCAACAATCTTTCTAATACTATCAAAAGATAGACTTTCAAAGAGCAGTGGGCCAGGCTTGACTGGCATCTGACACTGGCAAAGGCACCAAAGTTTATTTGTAGGCAAGTCACTTCCAAGACAGACATCTTTGCTCATTATTTAATTAGATTTCCTTTAAATCTTTTTTGGCAGTTTAATGGGACAAAACAAGGTCAGAAAGAGAAAAGGTGGCAAGGTCTAAGTGTAAGATGATCCTCTGTTCTGTCTCTGCTAAAGATTTAAGAACATTTATGTCTTCAGAATACAATTGTATTTGAACAGTGTGTAACAGCAAGGAAAACATTCACCAAAATACCGTATTATTAAAATTAGCTTAGATGGATTTTAAATGGACCAGCAATTGGAAGTTATTGAGACCCACCCGATCAACCATGAATTCTGAGAGGTTAAGTGTGACGCCTTGGCAGAACTTAGATATTGGGACTCAAATAAATGCACAGCTGAATAGAAAAGGCAGAGTTATAAACGCCAATATAATTTGTTGATGCAACCATACATAGTGGTCCATTTCTTTAATCTTTTCTAAAGTTGCTAAGACAACTTTGTCTTACCTAGCAGAGTACCAGATTTCAGTCCACACAGTGTAAAGCAGAGAAGTTCCTGTGGCTTGATCCATTAATCCTGTTTGAAGGCCTGAGCTTCAATCTATCTCAATCATCTTTGTTGCTTGGTCAGATTTCTCTCAGGATGAACAGCTCACTTTAAGATCCTTGGCCCAAGCTGGGAGTAACCTGCTCTCTCTGCAGCCTGCTGTCTCTGAAAGGGATGTTGTAAGATCTGCTTTAGCAGACAAACTTGTTAAGTAATTAAAATGGGCAAGTTTTTATGCAAAATATTTTCTTGCAAACAAGAAAAGTTTCTTCCACTTCATATTATGCACCCTCCTAGCCCCAGAAATTATTATTTTTATACTTAAAGTTTGCTTACTATTGCTTACTATTATTAATGCTATTATTAATATAGTTGCTACTATTTCTAAGTAATAATATTACCAATTTTGTTAGTATTGTTAATAGTAATTGGTATTGGTACAGTGTTGGTCAAAGTGTAGTACAGGTTCAAAAAGTAAATGCAACAACTCTTTCATTAACAATTATGCCAATTATTAATAAAAATGTCAGGAAAGAATGAAATAATTTTACCTCTGAGAAATCATTCAAATTAGCTTTTCACACTGCTGATTCTGCCATACAATTCCTAATTATGTACCTAGGATTAACAGCTGAAACCAGAAGTATATTGGGTTAAATTTAGTTAGACATATTCAACAAAAAGAAACATGTCATTGAAATATGCCACTGAAATCTTCAAGAAGGTTTAATTTGCAGATCAAGGAAAAAAACTGCATAAAAAGGAAAAGGAACTAATCTGCTTATTTTGATGAGCTGTTAAAGGAACTTTTTAAACTTGCACAATCAAAGTGCCAAACAAAGATTACAGTAATACAGAACATCGCACTGAGACACAAAGGATTTCCTATGATGAACACCTGCAGACTTTTCAAATGTGATGAGTTTATCACAGCTTCAGTTCCTGCTACATTGTTGGAAAGCATATTTCAATGATGTCAGTACCTTCCTGGCAAGCATAAAAATTAATATTACATTACTTAATTTGAACAAGAGTTATTAAGATATTAAAGTATATGTACTTAGATATCCCTTCTTCTATATCATGTATCAAAACTCTAGCCATAAAAGCCTCTAATGTTTATTTCTGCTGTATTTTTTAGAAACTACTTCATCAACTTTCCTTTTAGTTTCTTGTTGGGCACCATGGGAGGTTCCCCAGATTTTTCCACAACTGTCTGCTGTAACTTTTTGGAAACACCGATGATCACTGCACTGTGTCTCTCACATGTTCCAGGCTGATTGTGTCTAAATACTGGTAGGGAGATTGTAGGGACATAGAAAATGAAACTGCTGAATTTGTAAACCAGGCTACCTGTTACAGGACAGCAACTAAGAACTCATAAAAGGTACCCTGTCAAACTGTATGCCAAAGAGGATTCTCATAAGCACACATGGCTTTTATTATCAATTTTTTAGTAGGTAATGTCAGTCAACTGCAATTAAAGCCTAGCATTCTACTTCAGAAAGTCTTTCCTTTAATGAACAAAACAATGTTACTGATTAACAGTAACAAGCATTTCAAGCTTGCATTGCAAATCTTAATTTGACATGGGTCTGCATATTTTGCCAAATTCAGTAGCTGATTATTACGAAGAGATGAATTAGTGATACCAGAGACATTTCACCTGTGAACTTGAAACCAAAAGTCTATTATTTTTGGACATACACAAACTTCACCTGTTCTTTCCCTTTCCATTTGTGTCTCAGCAGGTTTTATTTGCATAATGTTAGTTTTATATGTTTCTTAAAAAATATATATCTATTTATAAAATATTCCTGTAAATACCTTTTCAGCATATTTGAAAGACGATTTTAGAGAAAGGAGAATATTCATCAAAATCACCATCCCAAATTTCCTTCTACTCAATTAGTAAATAAAATTTCTCTAACCAATTAGTTATGATGTGATTAACAAATTATATTAGGAGGGAGATGATCAGAAACAGTATTTGGATAAAAGGATTAAACTTAATCTATTTCCATTTCTCAATACACTGTATTCTTGCATCTCCTTGTACTGCTTCAGCTTGCAAACATAACTTGTTTATCCTAGCTGACTATCAAGACAATTGATGTCTTTGAGAACAGCTCTGACTGGCTCCTCCTAAGGTTCTCGGGTTAGACAATCACAGGACTTCATTCATATTTAATAGCTCCCCACACAGAATTAGTGCCTAGCACAGTGAACAGACTTCTCTGTAATAAAGCACTGCTTCTAAAAGAGCAGCATTTAACCAGCCAACAAATTAGAATTTACTGAAGCTATGTAATCAGTGAAACAACACTTGCATGATTATTTTATGTATCCAATACAATTAAATTCTTTCTGTATGAAACAGAATGATAGCCGTTTTAAACCACAAGATTTGACATACAGAAGCATTACGCAAAGGGTCTTTATTTTATTTTAAAAAAGTAAAGGACAAAAAAATGTCACCCTAGGCGGTATGTGCTGGACTCTGGCTGCTCATGTTCCTGCCAGAAAGGACAAGGTGAAGCTCTCTTACAAAATCAGAACACAGGCTGAAACCAGAAGCACCTCAGGTGGCAGTTCCACTCCCTCCTTTGTAAAAGCTGCACAGGTAATAGAACATTCCACCACAACATCCAGGTGCTGACTCCCATGAGAAAAAGGTGGGGATGCAACCCATCCAGATACAAACATTCTTCATGTTCTCATTACCCCTGTTCTGTATGTACTCCCAGATATTAAACAACAGCCAAAAAATACAACTACCTGTTTGGAACCCTGATATTCTCTATATAGTCAAACTGCTGAAAAATAGCGTTTTCCTACTTGGCAAAATAATCTGCTCCAGCCAAGTTTTTGATTTCATCTGGTAAATGGGTTTTCAATAGCAAAGTGTGGTAACAATATAAAAAGAATATTTAAAAGGTGGAGAAGTTAACAAATGACTCATACAAAAAAAAAAACAAACCCATAACTCACATTAAACCCATGACTCACGCTAGCAGGAGAGTATTTGGCCCAGAAATATATTCTTAACAATAGAAAACTGTCAAGTTTCACAGTGGCATTAAAAATATCTAATTAAAACAAGTGACAAGATAATTAGGAAAGAGTAAGACAAGCCAGATAAGAAAAGGACAAAGCAGAAGACATTTTGTGCCCTTATGAAGATTTTATAATCTGGTCTACATTTTTTTTCCTGTTCCTTTTGTAAGAAAATACAATTAAAGACTTGTATTGGGATCTGGATTGTCAAAATTTTTTGATCAACTGTTAAGGAACTAAGTTTAGGCAGTACAAGAGAAAGTGCTACTAAGAACTAAAAAGTAAATGAAGAGAGAAAAAAGATAAAGATAATAAGTGATCAGCTTCAATGTCTCAAGGCAAGATACTTTGAGGAATGAGGTATTTTACTACACTTAGTAATGATGAGGGAAAGGTGATGAATAATGAGGTATAATAGCAATATATTCAAGGTCAGTCAGTACTAAAGACAGCAATATGAAATCTAGTGGGACTTACCAACCCACATAAAAGTGTAAAGAGCTATGACAGTTTTCTCTTTAACATGAAATGCTGGATAAAAATGCATAGTTGACTTCGTTGAGCCAGCTTTCTGCTGCAAATTGCACTGACAAGAGACAGCTGTTACAAGTAAATACTTAAACAAAAAAAAAACCAAAACAACCAAACAACAAACTAAACACAATTTAAAGAGACCACAAGGGGCATCAAAGAGATCTATTTAAACGTATGACGCAAAAGAGAACAAAAGCAAGAAAAGAACTCCATAAAGAACTTCAGCCACACTGTTATGGAACAGCTAGCAAAAAATGTGACAAGATTTGTTGGGTTTTAAAAGTAAAATTAAATTTCAAATATAACAATAAGAAATTAACATCAGTAGCCTGTTACAAATTTCTGCAGTTCTGCTGTATGAATATAGAGTGATGACCAATTATATGGAAGAAAACTTAACTAGCATAACCATGAATCTTTGCATATCAAGTCGGGACTGCTACCAAAAGAGACCACTAGAACTACTGTGATCCTGAAAGCAAAATCTTTTCTTTGTTTTGTCTGTCTTCTATATTACAAGATCCTCTGAGGTGCATGTGGAAAAACATGATGGTGATTTGCAGAAGACCATCCCCAAACTGATTTGGAATAAAAACTCAGAACATCATGATCTTCTCTAAAAGCAGATTCGAAAACCATGGAAAAATATGAAGTGTGTTTAGACAGTTTTCAGCATCAAATTTTAGCTAAGGAAAATAGCCAAGAGCCTCAGAGTCCCAGAGTTGAAACTTCTTAACCCTACCAAAACCCAGTACTAAACCAACCTTCCTTCTTGGTAACAGTTCTTGTATTAACTTTCTAAAAACACAAGTAAAATTGTAAGAAATATCTAACAAAAGAGCACAGCCATTTCCACTAGAAATGAGAATAAAAGACCCTGCAAAGCAGCACAGTGTCGAAGCTTATAATATCTCTTGTGAAGAATTAGATCAGATCCTGCATTTCCTTCATTCGTATTTGGCCACAGATTTTCAGTTGCTCATTGTATTTTACATGCAAATTTCACAGATTTATCACAGCTGGTATTTTAACAAAAACTGTTAACCAAAGAAATCTTATCAGTTGCTCAGTGAAGGACAGAAAGTACAGACCACTCCTCCCATGTCAAAACAGAACTACAATAGTAATTATTCTGAAATCTAGCACAACCTAGAACCATAAAGACAAAAAAGGCATATGAAATCATGTTTGGGCCAGTTTACCAGATCTGCTAAAGATTTTGGAAAATCAGATTAACATTGCCTGCTTTGGGAAATACACATCTGGTGTTATTTTTACACTTGAAACTGCATCAGACTTACCAATTCAATCTCAAGAGGTACATAGTAACCCATTCTGAAAATAACGTATGTTTACTCAGATCCCAGGAAGTCCAGGACTCCTGAAGAGAAAGAAACAGTTAATGGTGGGTAATGAGAATTTTGTTCCTGGTAAGAAAATAAACGAGCTGAGCTAATAGCTGCTTCATATTGCAGCTGATGCAACCACCAGAGAAAGTAGCCAAAAAAGAGAGAAAGTAGCCAAAGCTCACAAAGTATGAACTTCAGAGAAAGAACAGATTAGAAAGACATGGACATAGATAAAAGGAGGTAAACAGCAGATATACAAGAGAAAATGGGCAAAAGTTAAGTAAGGGAAATTAAAAGCAAGAACAAACCGAAGTTTTGATCACATCTGTGTAGTTTCTTTAGAGGAATATAATGAAAACCACATTTGAGTATAAAAATGAGTTAATACTACAGATGTGACTAAGAGCTGGGGGTCTGGCAGGTGGATTACAGGTGAGTGTGGGAGTCACGCATTAGTTCAAAGCTGTGCAGGGCTAAGCTGCTTTAGGAGGAATTTGAAAATGTTTCCAGTTAATACTAAACATAAGTATTCCCATAGGATTCTATAATTTTTTAGGTCAATTTTGGTGTGCAGCTTCAAAAAATGCAAGTGATCTACAGACCAATATGAAAACTTACTTTGCTACTAGCAAAGTATTAACATGTGAATAAACAGTGGGTGAAATTACTTTCATACTTAAAAAAATCTTTAAAAAAATCAAACTTTCTACCAGCATAAAATCATACCTGCTTTTACCACATCAGTTCTTGGACTCGGAACTTGTGGGCTAAATAACACCCATGTGTGGGGAAAAAAAAAAAAAGTCCTATTTTTCTTTCCAGACCAGGTTCTTACAAGCTTTCTTTTCATAATTTCTCCTCTGCACTTTTATCTATTGATTATTTGCCTAGCATCAAAGTCCAGTTCAACCATTTCAGTTATATTTCCACTCCTAAAGATTGCACTATATCCAGGTAAGAAGTTTTAATACTTCTATCTCTTTTATACTTGGTCCTAAAGAATACATTTAGGCTGAGTTAGCAGCAACATGGGATGGGATATCAAGCTGAGCAGGACACTAACAAAATGTATTCCTATGCTTCAAGCTACATTTAGAACCCATCTTCCATCCAAGGAAGGGCAGAGGCCACTATGAGCTGAGATTCTAGCAGGAGTTTATGACAAGATGGAATCTCACTTATCATTAGCTACCAAGACAAGTGGATGGGCTTGAGAGCAGACATTTAGGCCATCTGGTAAACCCATGTTAGGAATAGTTTGAATGACCCAAGGTTGAACCTTTCCTTATGAGCCTCTGTCCAACTTCACTTGTGTCTTCTGAAATACTATCGGAAGGTATTCTCATGCAACACACACACACAAAAAAAAAGGGGGAAGGGAAGTGGGAGGAAAGTTCTTCCTAGCAGACTCATCTTGAATGTGAAATCACATTCCCACCTGTGTATGAATATTTATGACTGCTCATATTGGACCTGTACCAGAGGTGGAAAATCTGACTTCAGCCCTCTTCATTAATTTATCTTTCATTGGCACTCTTTGTTAATGTATCCTTCATTAACAGACACAGGCTTAGCATGGTGTGGTAGCACAACACAGATATATGAGTCTCCCTGTCCCTTAATAATGTTACAACGACATATTTCCCAGACAAATCATGGCTTGAGACATCCTCTATTATATCAGGGTTATGTCCAACTTGCTTTACTCATTTAAGTATTCTTAAAATTGGATTATTGTATTAATACCTCAGGAATGTGGAGCTCCTTTAACTGGTCTTCAGTAATTTCACTGAACTGTTGAAATACCATTTCAACAACATTTACATTGAAGTCATTTCAATGTATCTTCCATAAGCTAGTGAAATAAAGATAATTCTATCAGTGGTTTTGAAATATGCGGTATCAGTTCAGATCTTCGCCAACAAAATTAGCAAAGCAAACTCACTTTTAGGAGAAAAGCAATAAAATAATTATCATCCTCATTCTCTCTCTTATTTGCTTTAAATAGTTCTGTAAAGCAGAAAAATACCAACAAAGTAAGGAAATTGTTACATAATATAATTTATATTATTGTGACAAGGAGGTTTGAGATCTGGAACTGCATATGGATGTAACAGTTCTCACCATACTACTCCAAAACCTGGGAAGCTCTGCAAAAACAAAAGCAATGTCAGATCTATGGAACTAAAATATTATTATGGGTACAATCCTACTGTACACTAAACAAAACTTCTTCTGACTGGTATCTCACAAACATTGTTATTCTGAATCTCCTGGGATCTGTAGTGGGAAAAAGACTGAGGGGAAACATTTTAATAGGCTTCAAATACACAAATAGCTGCTGCAAAGAAGAAAAAAAATCCTTTTCATACTGAGTAAGATGTCATGAGTTTAAACCGCACAACTGAAGGTTTATATCAGGAATCTTTACAATAGGATATTAAAATACTACCTCATTACTTCAGGAGGATGCATGGTTTTTATCAGTAAGCATCTTAGAGAACAAGCTGGACAAACTTAGAATAGAAAATTGCAGGCAAAGAATCTACCTTAGTGAAAAGAGAGTGGACAACAGACCATCTAGGATCACCTTCCAGTCATATTTTTCTGTTATTTATGACTAATGAAAACCTTTTTCTCCTTCCTCCAACCTTACTCTGCCAATAATTACTTCAGAACAAATTTCCACTTGGAAAAAAAGATTTTTAAAAGCTAATCCCTTTCTTTCCTATGCATATGGTGATTAGATAGTCTCCCATCTCATTAGTTCTTTTAAGCATTAAGATATTTTAAGGATTACTTACAGCTGCCTTTGCCTGGGATCCAATAAAGGTTTTAGAGCTTGTAACAGCTTGCTCAGATTAAACAGCAAAACATTTGCCTGGTTTCCTATTTTATAGCTCCTTTCATCATCAGATGTGTTTGGAACAAGATCTGTCTCAAACAAAACATTACTTTTCCACAAGAGAGTAATTACAATAAACAATCAATGTTAAAATATTGAAGTGCATCCACTGTTATATTTACATAGCAAACTAATAAAAGCCCTAAAGTCGCTAGATATTTAAAATCAGATCACAAGGTTACTTATTTACAGTGAATTAATTCAAGATCCATTATTTGGAAATATATTTAAGTATGTAAATATAAATATACTCCCCCCAGCCTGCAGCAGGGGGGAGTAAACAAGTGGCTGGTGGGTTCTTAATTGCCAGCTGGGGCCAATCCACCAGATCCAAAACCAGAAAAGCCCTGTGGTTGTGTTTGGTTGGGTTTTTTTGTTTTTCAAATACAACAGAAACAATATAACATTTATTCTCATGAGACTTCCTTAATTTGAGGCTGCAATCTCACAAAAACAGCGAGATAACAACTGGTTCTGAAGATTATTATTTATAGGTCGCATCTGAGTAATCAAATAATATACATTAATGTACATACTGGACCTATATCTATCAATCCCAGACTGAATTCATACTTTCAAAGAAACATTGCCATGACTGTGTAGGTCTGATTTGTTTTCATCCAACATATAATTATTCTGACTATAAAGCTAGAGCATGATGCATGCAAAGTCATTATATAACGCTTTTGCTTCTGGCTGTTTACAGCAACAGAGTTTTTAATTTTCTAGGTTTCTGTTGCAGCATCTATTCAATTCATGAAGTTCAACTGGAAACATTCTTATGAAAATAGGTTTAGTAGTGATATGTCATTAAAAAGACTTTCAGTACTTGAACTGAAACCTGTATCATAAAACTGGCCTCTGATATTTTTTCCCCTAAAACTCTTTAAACATCTTTTAAACCTCCTAATAATGTTAGTTTTTACATACACAGAAATTACATAAAGAATTTAAGTAAAAAAATACATTTAAAAACAGGTGGTACGCTTACTTACTTGGGTCATGGGAATCCATAAATCCAAATGGACCGTAATCTATTGCTATGGATAATAAACTGAAGTTATCTGTATTGCACACACCTACAATTAAGCAAGAAGAAACAGAAGTTAAAATTCCACCGGAACCCTGTGGTTGCTAGAAAATCTGCTGTGAAATAGATACACTGAATCTGCAGAATCTTGGAGCAATTACCTTTCAGAAATTAGACTCTGGAAAATCAAATTGTCTCTTTCACTTGACCTGGCATGTATTTTAAGGATGAAAAAGAGAACCCACTACTGCGTATCTTGCATCTGATTTCTATACCTAGGTGGCACTGTTTCCTTTTCATTTCAGTGCTGCACAGTATTGAAACAGCATCTTGCAAATTGATGATTAGCTGCTTCCTTACAAGTTCGCTGTGTGCTGTATTAACAAGACAATGCTATTTTATTATTCATAATATAAATCTGAAACAAAGGTGGTTAGCACTGTATCCTATTCACTGTAAAAGGCCATGTTTTCAATAGACACATCAAATTCAGAGCCACTAAACTTCTGTGTGATATCAACATATGGTCTTTGTACATCAGAATATCCCAACAATTTTGAAAACTACTGCTCCTATATTCTTGCTTCTGTCAGAAACACTCATGATTTGAAAGACTGGAATGTACTCCAGCTGAAAAAAGTCCTTTCTATATTAATTTATAACAGATATTGCTGCAGGTGAAGACATCAGAAGAACTGAAGAACAAAGTGACAAATAAAAGTATCTTTAAGTATATGACCATAAAAAGTTAATCCTGTAAAGCTAATGCCATCAACTGCAGCTTACCATGTGCAAACCCCACAGACATCCACAATGCAATCAGATCTGCAGTCTCCGATAGACGACTGTAGAGAAAAATTCCTAAAATCAAACACATCTTTTACATCAAGTTCTCTGAATCAAAAATATGGAATACAAGAAATACTCATAAACATTTGATTCACTTTAGAAATGTGTCATACATTCTGTTTTTAAATGCGTATCTCTGTCTGTCAGGACCTTTCATTCACATTCTAAATTAAGCAACTGCACAACAGCCTTACCAGAAAAGACTATATATGGTTAAATAAGTACATACATATGCCCTAAAAGCAATTAAAGAGTAGAAAAGACGAAATAAAGCCACTATATATACCAGAGTATATACTATATAGACCGAATTCATATTAGCAAGAGAAAATCATCACTTTAGGGACACTGTTCACTTAAAATCTGAACAGAAAGAGAAAAAAACCCACCAACCAGATAATGGAAGCTTCTCAACAAACATTTCCCCAGTGAAAAGTGGTGAAAAATGTACATATTTGAGAGAAAAAAGATTCCAAGAAGCAATTTTACTGAAAAGAATTAACAAACTTCAGCTAATAAAGCCTGGAAGCTTACTTCAAATTTTAAAACCTTCTAAAACCTGAAACTTTGAAAAAATTGTATAATTTTTTTTCACATGCTTACAGAAAATAGCTTTTTAAAAAGACTTATATCTTTGCAGATATAAAGCTTTAAAGAGGAGCTGCAGACATTTAGTACACTTAGGAGCTCCCTGTAGAACTGTCTTGTGGTCAGAGTCAGCCAGGGCCACTGACACAGGAAGCTGTAAGCACCATCTACATGTGGGGTAGAGTAGCCTGGGCAAAGATTGGACCTGGGCAAAGGCTGTGCGGCTGCACACATAAATGTCTAGATTTTACCTTCTAATCAGATTGTTGGAGCAAATCACTGAATTCTCCTCAAACTGTGATGATTTTATCAGAGTACCTAGCACCTAACCTTCAGAAGGGTGTCCAACCAACTGTCTCTGGATTTTAGCTGGTTGCTCCAAAGCACCCTCTTTCAGGAGGACCTCTTCTGAGGAGGATGCACAGTCACACTAGCCTTGGTGAGCCCCCCTCCAAAACAGGCAGAAAGGAGTTGTCTATTTTGTGTACATACAACTGATTTTACATGCTCTTTAAATTCAAACCAAAGCAAAGCAAAACTTAAAACCTGTTCTTTAATTCCGTCTTTCAGTTTTATAACTCAAATCTGCTGAGATTAAAAAAAAAAAGACAGCATAGAGAGATCCTGGAAGTTAAACTGAATTATCAGTTACTACAATGTACATCTGCTGCTCATTTTTAAGCACTCAAGAACAATTAGTATTGTTCTTGAGGAAAAATGACCAACTTTTAAATATTTACAGTAGACCAAAAATTTGACATGCTAGTTGCTTGACACATGTACTTCTGTAGTTCTGCATGTTTCTGGAGAATACATTATACAACATACTTATGCCAGTGGTTTAGTTAGTATTTCTGTTAATTCAGCTTCACAGGAAACTATGAGAAATGTACCAACTTATGCTTTAAATTTACAAATCTTTCCAAATCAAACAACTACCCTGCTAGTGCTCAGTTATCAGAACTACTTCAGCTGTAAGACCTTGCTCATTTTGTAAGTTCCATGCCTAGGTGGTTTTACCCTTAATGAGGTAAGATCCTTTTTATGCTTGCATAAAACCATCAGGTTATCTTTCTAAATTATGCAATCTTCCTTTCTAAATAATTTATGTTTAAATTCCAACTGTACATATGCATTCTAATATATATTTGATTGTTAAGTAAAATAATATAGTTACTCTGAAGATTAAATCCAAACCTTTGCAAGGCCAATTCCCCAGAATGAGCTAAGATTTCTAAGGATCCTACATAAACCCACGATTTGGCAAGATGTAGCACTACTGCACCTTAAATATAGACATGTGTTTAAATGTAAACAGAGTATGAGCAAAATAACACAGTTCCATAGTAAAAGCTGTCATCTGTTGTTTCTATAGATACAGAATTTATGCATGTATAGTCAAACTGGTATCTTTGTAAGTATACTTAATGCATAGCAGATGAATATGTATGATATTACATTACAACACAATTTTAATGATAAAGCTTAATTTGCTATACCAGCAGACACAGGCAAAATTCCAGTACTGCATTAATATCAGAGTTACTCCAGAGATGCTAGAAACAAAGAAAGAACCAGCATAAACAGATTTTTTCTCCACACTGTGTCATCCCACTCTTTTTCAGAGCAGGTGTAGATGATATAGCCACAGTATTGTTCCCATAATCCTAGTACTGCTAACAGAGCAATGGAAAATTTCCCTACTTTTCAGTATCATTTTTGTAATGGCAGGTGAAAATAAAAATTATACCCTCACAAAACATATGCCAGTCATAGTAGATCTGTTCATAGGGCTTCATTTCTTTAACTAAGACATGTTTCAGACTGATTTTCTCTGAAGAGGTTTTGTATCTTAATACATGAAATGAAGCCTAGTTAGTACTTTTTATTACACATATATGACATTAAAATTTGGGTTTACAATGGAGAAAAGTTACAGTCTTGCAACATATTATTCCTATTCTTTTGAAATACGTTCATTACCTCTTTCTTAACATTTCCATGATGAAACTGGTCTCTCCACACATCGTCACCACTTACAACTAAGCTGTAACAAGCAAGGAATAAACATTAACAACTTATTTCAGGAAAAATAATTTACAATAAAGATCAAGTCGTAGTTTGTATAACTTTATTTCTTTAAGAAAGATTTTTTTTTTCTGCTGGCATAGCTTTGTATTATAAATGATGCTGGCAAACAGTAAGTTGAGGCTTACCAAGCTTCATTAGCAAGATGCATTTATTTTGTATTAATACAATGTTGTCCAATTTCCATTACTTACCCCCATCTTGCAGACAGGGTTGCATTCAAAAAAACTCCTGCACTCTTTTGGAACCTCAGTGACATGTAAGTGTGATGAGTCACAAGTGTAAGTCACAATCTCCCCAAGGACAACAGCAAAATTAGGACAGAGAAATCAGAAACCAAAATCTTGCATCAGATAGAGGTTGCCCTTTAACTGAGCCAAATCTGTTGTCTCAGGAACTTTGGGGACAGATCTAGGACCCTTAGCAATCAGAAACCCAAAAAGATACATACACCCCTACTATAAAAATAGCTTTCAAACGTTCCCTATAGTTGGTAAGTACATTACTTGAGGGAAGGCAGTAGGAGACCAGACGTACAATCACAGTTTATGGAGCACTGAAATAGCTCTTACACCACAGAAGCTGGAATAGCATTCACAGAAGTACAGATTATATCCCTCCCTGCCTCTGGTTCTAGCTTAAGGGCTGGACTTTACACTCCCAAGTGCTCTGCTGGCTGTTTTGCATGAACATCATGCTCAACTAAAGTAAGGGCCACTGTGAAAACCATGCAGATTGGCTCACTTTTTTGACCTAATGCATAACAATGCTCACTGATAGCCCCAGTATGTGACTAAAAAGGTACCATATGAAGAAGTGTTCTTTATTTGGCAGGACAACCATAAACTGTAGCACCCCATCGGGAACACAGTACTTAAAATTAATAGAGCAAACCAACCTGCTGCGTGTTCTGGGATAAGCTGTAAGGCTTTCCTCCACACTTCTGCCAAGACTTGACAAGACCTCTAGAAGTGCATCCCACCAGCCTCAGTGTAACAGCTCCCCATTGGGAAGAATATGGGTATCAGCTGGGGTTTTTCCAAATGAAGTCTTGCAAACAGTCTGGAGAGGCTGTGCAGCAGTTAAGAGCCAGGCATTTAATAAATTTGCCAGCAGAGAACTAAAGCACACTGTGTACTCTATAGAATTCGTGCACAGCTAAGGAGTAATTTCATATTGGTTTTGCACTGAACATTTTGTTGAGACAACAGCCAAAAAAGGCTATAACCTTGCCATATGCTTTCCTGCTGTTATGCAGACAGATTTAAAGTTTTACATTAACAGCAAACAGCAAAGGGTCTCAAGGTGAAGTCAGTGAATAAACCATCAAAAATGCCATTTAAAACAACCGCACTTCAACAGAACAAGTGAAATGTGTTAGAACTAATGCTAGAGAGATTTGCAGACACTTTGCAAATATAGGCACCTAGCAATCTGGCAGTTGAGTACAGGCCTTTTCTGCAGAACATTTTCTTTCATTAAAGCCTGAAATACCAGATTACAGATACAAGACTACTTGGAACACAAAACAAACTTGACATTTAAAACACAATCACCTGAAAAAAAAAATCAGTTTGCTTAGTTTTGAGAAAATCATCCAAATGAATGAATGCATTAGTCTTCTAATGAGGAGTGGATGAGGAGCCAACAGAAAGCTTATTGGTTAGGATTAAAAGGAGAGCAGGGATAGGTGACATAGTGGGGTTCTGCTACAGGCTGCCTGACCAGTAAGACCGAGGCGATGAGGCACTATATAGACAGACAGGAGCAGGCACATGTTCACAAGCTGTGATCCTCATCGGGGACTTCAACCACCCTGATATCTGTTGGAGGGATAACACAGCAGGGCATAAGCAACCCAGGAGGTCCCTGGAATGCAGTGATGATAATGTCCTTCTCCAAGAGATACAGGAGCCAATGAGGAGAGGGGCTATGCTGGACCTTGTTCTCACTAACAGGGAGGGGATGATGGGGAGTGTGAAGCTCCAGAGCAGCCTTGGTTGCAGTGACTATGAAATGGTGAAGTTCAAGATCCTTAGGGCAGCAAGGAAGGCACACAGCAAGCTCAGTATCCTGGACTTCATCAGAACAGACCTCAGCTTCTTCAGGGATCTGCTTGATAGAATATCATGGGATAAAGAAGACGACCTAGAGAAGAGTGACCCAAGAACACAGGTTAATATTCAAGGATCACCCCCTCCAAGCTCAGGAGCGATGCATTCTGACACAAATGAAGTCAGTCAAAATTGACATGAGGCCTGTATGGATAAATAAAATACTCCTGGACAAACACAAAAAGGAAGGCTACAGAGCATGAAAACAAGGATGGGAGGAATACAGAGAAAATGTCCAAGCAGCCAGAGATCAGGTTAGGAAAGCTAAAGCCCTGAGAGTATTACAAGTGGCCAGGGACATCAAGGGCAACAAGAAAAGCTTCTGCAGGTACATGAGGGTTAAAAGGAAGACAAAGAAAAATGGGCCCTCTCTGGAAGGAAACAGGAGACCTGGTTACTCAGGACATGGAGAAGGCTGAGGCACTCAACAACTTTTTTGCCTTAGTCTTCACTAAAGACCTCCAGCCACACTGCCCAAGTCTCAGAACGCAAACGCAGGGACTAGGAGATTGAAGTACTGCTGCAGGAGGAGATCAGGTTCAGGACCATCCAAGGAACCTGAAGGTGCACAAGTCCAGGGGTGCTGAAGAAACTGGTGAATGAAGTAGCTAAGCCACTGTCCTGTTTGAGAAGCCATGGCAGTTCAGTGAAGTTCCAACTGACTGGAAAAGAGCCCAGGTTTTAGAAAGAGAAAAAAAGAAGATCCAAGGAGCTACAAGCCAGTCAATCTCACCTCAGTGTCCCACAAGAACATGGAGCAGATCCTCTGGAAACTGAACTAAAGCACATGGAAAATGAGATGATTGATGACAACCAGTATGGCTTCACTTAAGGGCAAATTGTGCCTGATAAATTCAGTGGTCTTCTAGAACAGGCTGTGGCTGTCCCATCCCTGGCAGTGCTCAAGGCCAGGCTGGATGGGACTTGGAGCAATCTGGTCTAGTAGAAAGTGTCCCTGCCTGTGTCACGGAGTTGGAACTAGATGCTCTTTAAGGCCTCTTCCAATCCAAACCATTCTGTGATTATATATGTGAGTCTGTGGTTAAAACAGAATTAGTTTTAAATTATTTTTGTTTGTAAAATCTGCTTTTCTGCTCAAGAGGTTTGCACAAATAAGAAATATCTACATTCAGTCCTACTTCCAATATTAACACCTATCCATCTGACTGACATTTTTCCTACCAGTCATAAAAATTGCAACTAGATGACTATGCCAATACAGAATTAGCCACTTTCAACATTTTCCTGCTTGGCCTGATTCCAGAAAAATACATCCAAATGCTTAGCTCTAGCATTTAGAAGACTCACTTATTAACCATATAAAAATATATTAATAGACTCACTGATTATCCACATATGCTAAGGGTATTATTATTATTATTCTTTACAAAGCAGCAGACTAGTCCTGATGGTTTTACAGGTCTCTTGGTGAGTAACAAGGTAGAGAACAATTTTGAATTATTTTTAAAAGAAGAAAATCATGACTGCAGTATCATAAAAGCTGGAGAGGGAAATTAGTGTCAAATATAAACATTTGATCTAACTTCCACTTCAAACTTTTTTTACAAAATGAACCCGATTTCAGATTAAGGTAATTCAGTTCTACAAGTGAACATGAGCAGGTCAGTGCAAGACAGAAACAGTACAGAATATTGTATCTAAACAAAGTAATACTTTAAAGCATACCAAAGACAAAAACAAATAGATTAATTGCTGGAGCTCATTATTACTTCAAGGCTTTATCCAAAAATCTGTGAAAATGGAGGGACATATTTATTTCTGATTGTATACATACTAAAACAAAGATGTCCCCTCCTGGAAACAGAAACACTGTCCTGCTTTATTGATGCTCACTGAAACTTAGTTACAAAATTACCTGCAAATTAGGTACCATGAAAAAGAAAAAAACACGTATCAGCTCTGCCTGTAGGAATTCCAAGATAGGGCATGGCCTCACTACACGAAAGCTCTCACAGAGAAGAACAAAGCACAGCTCTCCCATTGCCATTCCTACGAAGAACACAGAAACAAGGAGTAGGTCATAAAATCAAACCAAATTTCAAAAAGAAAACATCCACTTTGGGTGTACACAGATTAACTGCAACTTGCCTGGAGCACGGGGTCTTTCCTGACCCTTTTAAGTGTAGCTCCCACCTCTAATCATGCCTGCAAAAGCAGCATTAGCACTTCTAACAGTATACCTTGAGCTATCCATGAATCAGCTAGATAGAATACCAAGCTGAATCAGTCATTTGAAAGTCACACCTACTTCAATACACTCAGACCTGCCCAGCTGCCAAACTGACAAAAATGAAAATCAAGTTATTTTCTTCTATCATTTATAGCAGTTACAGTGAAAACAGTACGAGCTACATGTAGGTTCTCTGTGGTCTACGCAATATAATGAGACATTTGCTCAGGTAGTCATTAAGATGTTGATCCCTAAAGCTGTATTTCCACACCCATACCAATAATGAATCAGAAAACCACAGAAAAAGAGTAACACCAGTAATCCTTTGTTGGTTTTTTTTCCTCTACCTTCCAGCTATGATGCACAGTTACAGCTCTGTCTCTTTTGGATAATGAGCCTCTAAACTGACACAAATTACAATTTTTTTCTTAATTGGAAATTACAAATCAAATTCTTCTTCATGAATAATCTTATGAAACTTAACTCTTAGTAATCATGGTATTGCAGTGAGGCTCTGCCCTTCTTCACTCCTCTAAGCTGACAATACTTGTCATGAATCAGAGCTTGTTAGGCTGCAGGGGTGCTAAGAAGGCTCCGCAGCTAAGAGAGGTTAAAAAGATAATTTGCTTCTGGCATAAACAGAAGCATGGAAACTAGACACGGTACCATGAAAGAATATCATAGTTCTCTTCTATCTGCAGTCTCTTATGAAGAACAAATCTGCAAGCCAAATGTCTTTCAGTATATATACTCACAGGTATAGGCTCTTACAGGTATTATCAAGATACAATTCACATGAAAACCTACATAATTCCACCTGGAAGATTGAGTGCCACAGTTACATGATGGCCCCTATACCTATGGGCCAATGGAAGAGATCCAACTATCACTTTCCCACCACTGACAAACTGAAGAAAATCAGATGTCCCTTTGGGAAACATAAAATATTTTCAAGACCTTCCTGGAGAAAAAAGTAATACAGATGGTGCTTGTAGAGGGTCACATTCTCAGTGGTAATGAATGTGTTTTCTCTACAGATTTCGTTATTAAGAGACATCTGACAATATGCTTTAAATGTTCTATTAGCTTAAAGTATATATTGATACGATGCTTTCACAATAAGTAGCATATGAATATTAAGGTATATTTTAGAACATGTATTAACAATCTCTATTAATTAGAGAGGAATTAAAAAAAAAAAATTAGCCAACCTTTGAAACAGCTACAAAATGAACTCTAGATTTAAAAGGATAGACAACTGACAAAATGCAGCTCCTCACCTGGATCACATCAATTTGCCTGGATCACACCAATTGGAAAAGGATCTGTAAACATGAAAGAGTCAAAAAATGGTTTTAAAAACAATTAATAATATTATTCTTAATACCTTTTCTCTTAAATCCAATCAAAATACTTCAGAAACAATTAAAACCTGACTCTTTACCTCAATGTACACTAAGCTTACATGCAAAGCAAGGATTTTACTCTATTTGAGATATTTGAAAAGGACTGAATTCTGCAGTTAAAGAACCTGATAGAGCATGCTACTTTTAAGATCTAAAACATACTTAAACATAGATTCAATTAACTGATTAGAACAGTCTCAGAACAGTTTTATATTGCACTCAGTTATATGCCACCCTAAAACATATTTATATGAGACAGATAAATTAAGCTAACTCCACAGATTAAGTCATTGTGCACCAGTAACCACGGTATGTACTGTCCATGTGCAGCAACTATACCCAAGTAACCTAAGAAACCAGCTTGAAATCTTCTCTCAGTAATCTAAACAGTGAATGGAAGAAGCAGAAAATGCAATTCTTTCTGTAGTACAATATATATACTGAAAAAACATGCTTCATTCTTCCTTCACACCTACTCCGTGCCATGATCCATGGTAACAGAGGACAATACTGTTTTCCAACCCTGGACTAATACTGTGTGTTTAAACATCTTTATGGATTTTTGCTTGCAACAATCTTATGATTCCATGTTAATTATAAAATCCCAGTACCTCAGAGTCACTGGTAAAAACTGTACCTTAGTTAGCACCTCTGGAAAGCTGCTGTTAACCATGTTTCTCAATACCTTTAATGACAAACCCTGTTACACCCAGCTGCCACAAGACATCTCACCAATTATTATTTCTTAATGCTTGGAAGTAATTTCATCACCTGCAAAAATTATTTCTGTAATGTTATCACATAAATGATCTTTATTATTATAATCAATTTTGTATGCCTGCAAGCTATACTGATTATGCTCTTCCAATCAGGTGTCAGGCTGTCAATTTTGCATTAACACATAATTAGGGCTTGCAGGTCTCTCCATTACTATTTGCTAAATTACTAATAAGCGAAAAGAGAACTCCTTATGGCCAATCTAGTTTTAAGTGCAGTATTTGTGTATATAAGGTCTTCGCTTAGAATCACAAAATGGTTTGGGTTGGAAGGGACCTTAAACACCACCTAGTTCCAAACCCCAGCCATGGGCAAGGACACCTTCCACTAGACCAGGGTGCTCAAAGCCCCGTCCAACCTGGCCCTGTAGGCTGCCAGGGATGGGGAATCCACAACTTGTCTGGGCAACCCGCTCCAGTGTCTAACCACTCCCACAGTAAAGAATTTCTTCCTAGTATCTAACTCGCTGTTGCTTTAGCAGCTGCTACAATCCACTAAACAACAGCACCAGGGCAAAGCAGGGTGTACAAAGGGAAAAATCCCGGGGCGGAGCAGGGCGCTCTCGGAGAAGGACTATGTGCAGAGCTCTGCCACCGGCACTAACGCAGCTGCGGCCGGGTCTCGTCCAGGCCTCGAGGGGCCCGGCAGAGCCGTCGAGCGGCGCACAGCTCCATCGGCCAGCCAGGGGAATCACTACATGTTCCCCAGACCTCGCCTTCACCAATTCACCCTGCCAGGTGGTGCTGTTCTCCCTCCCGGCCCTCAGCCACGCTCGGCTTCCCGAAGGAGCGGCAGGAAGGGAGGTGAGGAAGTGCGAGATGAAGGGTGCCACCCCGCCAGTTCGGATGTCCTCCCAGCACCCGTGCCAGAGGGTGGTGGCGCCTGGCTTCCGCGTCCGGGTCGCGGCGGTGCCGGAAGGCGGTGCCGGCGCGGCGGGGCCGGGGGACACCATGGCCTTGCGCTGGTGGTGGCGGTGCGGCCCCTGTTCCCGCTGGGAGCAGCCGCTCGGCTCCCTGCCGCGCCTCCGCCCGCCGGGGCCCGGGGCTCGCACCCCGCTGCTGCCGCCGGCCCCCAGCGCGGCGGTGAGTGCGGCACGGCGGCGGGCGCCTGGAGGTCACCGGGAATGAATGGGGCGGCGGCGGGGGGAGCGGGGCGGGCGGCGGGACCGGGCAGTCACAGCCTACGTCCTCCCTCCCGCCCGGAGGCGGTTCCGGTGGTCGAGGGCCGTCGGTGAGCGGGCAGGCGGTGCACAGCCCGGGCCGGGGGCCTCGCAGGGGGTAGGAGCGCTTTCGGTGCAAGGTTAAGTACTGGCTTACGGGTTTTCAGGGCAGGCTTGGTTGCTGTTGTGGGGAACCTCTTGGAGCTCTAAGTGGAAGCAGAGAAGGTGGCTCTCCTTAGTGAGAGGTTTGCAGTGTGTTAGTACATAAGTTAATTTGGTGAGTTGTAATGGGGAGGCAGTTCTCTTACTGCAGTTGTTCGCACCTCCTTCACAAGGCCAGGCTACTGTTCTGACCTGCAGAAAAGTGTTCTGGCTGCGGTGTGTGTAGAGTCGTGCACGACCTAGCTCCATGTCTTTAAGCAGCAGTGTAAAGGAGAGAGCCTGTACCCTCACAGAAGAAGGAATAGGAAGAGATCACCTGTTGTTTTAACAGCAGAAAATGGTGAGAGGGTGAACTTGTGAGGGTCTTGGCAATAGATCTGGGCATTGGAATCAGACAGTGGAGAGCCACAAACCTATGATAAGTTGCGGTACCTGGCCTTCCTCTCCTTTCCATGTCTCCTTGTGTGGCTTTTTTTTTTTTCCCCCTGTACACAATTTGGATGGAAGGGTGCCCTGGAGTTGATGCGGTGCTCTTTTTGTTTCTTGCTGTGTGCAGGTAGAAGAGGGGCTTTGAGCCATGTACAAGAAGACACTGAGCTATGAGGAACAGATTGAGGAATCCTCCAGTTCTAGCATTTGATGCTGAGCATTTTTGTACAGGCTTTTGTACAGGCTTTTGAAGAGGAAGTTTGGTGAAGTGTGTGGATTGCAATGATACTGGGCTGGGTCCACATGGCTGGACCCCTGAGTCAGCGTGTACTCCAGGGCAGGGCTGGGTACTTCCTGGCAACACTGCTGGGAGTGGAGCAAAGGCTGCCTTTCCCTTCTCAGTCTGTCTCTGCTGGAATCTGGACCTGGGACTTTGCCTTTCCCCAGGCTCCTGGGCTCTGCAAAGAGAGGTTGCTAGGTTTGGAGGTTAGGTTCTTGACATGGTAGCAGAGAAAATGTGCAGGTGTAAATTATCATAATAAGCAAGCTGAATTAAAATTGCCTCAGGGGAAAATAAGGGCATGTTCTTCTTCTGTTAGTGTAGTAGTTTACAGAAACAGCTCTTGTCCTTTTCTCTGTGCCTTGGCTGACGCAGTCCAGGTTTATCTACAGGACAGGAAGTTTGGAAATCACACCTTCCATCGGTGCAAAAGCAAGGTTACATTAGAGCAGTTTTGGAAAGTTGACTGATAATTGTCTTCTAGATTCGTCCTGTGAGGGGAGAAAGTCCAATTTTTCTGAGTGGGTCAGTTCAAGTTAGAAGCTAATGTGCATACTGGCAGTTATGTCTTGTGATATAGAAGGAGATTATGAGACCCCATTGGCTGCTGGGCAGTTAAAATGGAGCAAGTGGGCAATGTTGATGAACAGACACTTATTTTTGGTAACCAGATGTTTTCTGACAGCTAATTTAACCCTGATTTTTCTTTGTGCAGATTTGTCACTTTACCCAAAGAAATTCAACGTTGTCATTTCCAAAAATATGTAATGTATTTTGGCGGTAAGTTGGAGATTCATGTAGTTGTGTAATGGGGAAAGAGATAGTTATTGGGTGAACTGGATAGTTACACCTGTGAACTGTAAACTTTGAAAAGAAGGTTTTTTTGTTCTAGTACACACTGTTCGTATGGTCCTGAGTGTTAGTCTAAGTCCTTCATGCTGAAGAGCAATGGGTAGAGTAAGAGTGCTCCAAGAAAACCCTTATGGCTCACTCTGAAAAAGTAACCATAGTAAGACATAAATTTAAACTCCAGGGAACATTACAGACAAGAAAATCAGGTCTAAGCTTAATGCATCTTAATGCATCCAGGTGGGGCTTTCACCCTTTATTGATGAACTTTTATAGTATTATCATGCTACCTGGAAGTATTGATTTAACTGGCGATGTAGCTGGGTGTGCAAAGAAGAATTTTCAAATCCGTGTCAGGAACGCTTTTTCCAGATTATATAAGAATGGGAAGAAACAGGATAATTGTGCTACTGGAAAGTGAAGGCTTCATCTCCAAACATATGCTGTGATATCAGTAGTGTATTCAAAAAGAATACATCGAGAGCAATGTCATTTTATGTGTCTCGGGAGACTTGTGTAATCTGTTAAAGGTGGAGGGGGGTTATTGTTTGCCAAATGCTGCACTTTACTAGCTCCTAAAAGTCTGCAGTCGTTAGTACAGAGATGTGCCATCCTTGCACTATATTAGCTGGCTGAAAATAGTGTTTTGATGCCTTCTGCTTATATTTTAGTCATTTGGTTAAATTTTGCGCAAGGGCAGAGGAGGAGGAGGGAATGCTTTGAAATGTTTCTGGGGGGTTAGGGAAAGTTTGCTTTTAACATCATTACTCTCTTGAAAAACACTGTTACCAGGTTTCATCATACAAGTGTCTCCCATTGGTGTAGCTGCAGTAAAACAGTTAGTAATGAAAAATACCAAGACCCTTTTCAACTTGGTAGAAAAGACTTGAAGAATCTCTATGAAGATATTAAAAAGGTAAGAGATTTTGGTGACTATTCTGGGATGTTGTGATGATTCTGATTTTAATAGCAACCGTTGCTTTGGAGTATAGTTACTGTAAGAATATTCTTTATGAACAGCTGTCTGAAACTTAAACTGAAGGGAGCATTTCTACATACCTTACAGAACCACAATGCAATACAGGCAATAAGCTTATACATGCATACTGTTTTGCTTGCACTAAACAGATTGGCTTTGTGACTTCTATGCTGATATGTTAATTTCCTGTCTATAGGAATTACTTGTATCTGCTGCAGAACTTAAGGAAATGTGTGATTATTACTTTGATGGGAAAGGAAAGGCCTTTCGACCAATGATTGTGGTGCTAATGGCACGGGCTTGCAACATTCACCATAATAATTCCAGGTGAGTCAGTCACTTTTAGATATATGGACATATATTCATAGAATGGTTTTGGTTGGAAGGGCCCCTAAACATCATCTAGTTCCAACTCCCTGCCACAGGTGGGGACACCTTCCAGTAGACCAGGTTGCTCAAAGTCTCATCCAGCATGACCTTGAACACTGCCAGGAATGGGGGCATCCACAGCTTCTCTGGGCAACCTGTGCCAGTGTCTCACTACTCTCTTAGTGAATAATTTTTTTTCCTAATATCTAATCTAAATATGCCATCTTTCATTCCCAAGTTTAAACCTCATTCCAAGTACTGTACTTGAAATTTATCATTCTTGTGTTCCAAAAAAAATATGTGTAGTAGCTTTTTGAAAATAAAGAGCTCCTCAGGAAAACCTGAGATCAAGTTCCATTGTGAAACTGTATTTTTGTAGTTAGCAGTGCAAAAGGAACTACGGAGTTTATTATGTATTTCCATGTGTAAAATTGTGGACTATACTGTACATGTAATGGGTGATGGATAAATAATCCATAAGTCTGATATTTGTAAGGCTTTTAATCAATTTTAGCTTCTTACATAGATGCTTGATTAGATCCTTTATTATTCCTTGAAAATATATTAACTTAATTAGAAGTATTTTTCATTTGTAACCAGTCCTGTAGCTATTAAACTCTTGTCACAGGTGAGAACTTTGCTGCAAGAAGAAACTTCCATAGCTTTTTTTTTTTGTTTTTGTTACTATGCAGAAAAGCCATTAAGCGCATGGTATAATTATAATCAAAACTGTGAGACATTCAAAATGGTCAGGTTTCCCCACCTCCGAACCCTAGGAGAAGGTTCTACACTTCAGTGTAAGATTCTAAGCTTAGAGCTGGTGTAATCCTCACATTTTTGAAGTTACTTGGGTTTTGAAAGCAGTTTTAACTGAGCAGAACATTGTGCTTGCTCTGTATTCTCCACCACTCTTCGCTCTGGTTGATTGCAAATGGTTCTCCACACGTTCCTATCAGTTGTTACTTTCTCTTGAGGAAAGACGTTGGGTGGAGCGTTCTCTGCCTTCCAGCTATGCTTCCAGTCTTCCTTCATATGAAATTTCAAATATGAAATCTTTGGTCCGTTGCCAGAAGTGCTTCCAGACCAATTTATCAGTCTTAAGGGATTTCTCTCAGCTCTCACATCACTTTTATGTTAGCAGTAGGTTAATGCCTTGTTAGACTTGATTTCTACCTCAGCATAGCATATATTTTGTTGTTTGATATGGCACCTCTCCCGTTATGCCCCCTCCCTTGTGAATATCATTTTGAAGGAGAAAGCAAAACCTAGTTGGCAGTGTCCTGTCCTGTGTGTGCCAATTCCTCTTGTTTTAGGGGAATGTTGTCTAGGATTAATGAAATTCCTGTCAGCCTGATTCTGTTCTCCACTCAGCTCTGCTCATCACCATTGTCTTAGAGGTAGCAAAAGGAACAATATCAGTTGTGAAACTCATTAAGGATGTCCTTTGTCACAGCACTGACTGGCTTAATACTTTCATGAGTGACCTTGACGTGAAAAGGAGTGTGATGGTGGCACTTCTTGATGACAGAATGATTCAGAATGACAATCAGGAATGACAGAGTCATTCTTGATGACTGGCCACCCATGGTATATTGAAAGGCACCACAATTAAACAGAAATTTCTTCTTGAGCTGAGAGGTTCATGAGTATCCCCTTACATGTAACCCCCGTATGATTTCTAGTCACCTTCTCTATGAAAAACCTTAAAAAGTAATCCTAGATTGCATCAACCATAATCTATTCAGATCAGCTACCGGTGTGCTGATACCCTTGTATATCACACTTTGTGAAATCATCAACATGTCTGATCCTTCTATTCAAAATAGGTAAGTCCAGCTAGCTTCAGAGAAGGACTGCAAAGATAGTCAGGACAGCAACTGGGGCGATGAGTTTTTGGAGCATCCTTCTAGTCAGAGTAACAGGAAAAATAGTTTTATCTCATTCTAGTGTGTAGCATGACGAGCGTATGAACAAAATTGTGTAGTGTACATGCAGTATTGAGAAGGCATGAGAAGTTAATGTCATACAGTACAGGAGGTAAGGAACGAAGCAAAGACAAGTAGTAGCTTTTGCCTTTATATGCGCAAAGCATATTTGCTGTCTTATGTCGTATGTATATGGTCATGGACATATTCTTGTCCATGCTTTATGCTATCTTGAAACCGTGAGGGTCAGTTTTGAGACCTGCCCTATGGCAGTGAGAAAGTGTCATCTCAGACTTCAAGTGCCACACATGCCTGAGGCAAGTGTTTGCTTCTCAGTAGCTGACCCTCAGCACAAGAGCTCTGATTTATAGATGCCCGTGTAATTTGGCAGCTTTTGTACATGTGTTGACTTTTTATCAGCACCTCCAAACTATGTCTAATGTTTAAAGCCTCCTCATTAATCTGAACATTCCTTGTAAAAGAACAGATAGAGTCACTATCTCTGTCATATAGTTTTTAGAATGAAATTCAGAGTAGGGAGAACAGAAACGTTTCAGCAAAGGAAAAGAACAGTATCCCAGGGTATAGATCTTCCTCTGCTTTGCCTCATGCCACTTTTTATGTTTAAGCTTCTTGAAGGAGTCTGTTACATCTGCTGTGTATTTGCATATACTTCCAGCTCACACTGATACTGGTTTCATTATTGTTGTTTCTTAAAGCAGTATTGCTATCAAGTGACAGGTTGTTCTTCCAGCTTTTTACTGTTTGTGAGGAATGTTGTATGTACAGGGAAGGTAACGCTGTGTACTTATTACTCTGCTGTAGACCTGAGAGTAAAAGAAAGCCGAGCTTCCTTTCTGTTCTGCTTCTCACAATGATTTTTTTTTTTAAGATGTTTTTTCTCTTTCAACTTGTCATTTCTCTTCAAACATTTTATTCTTCTTTTCTTCAGTTAATATTGATTCTTCTCCTAGACCTGTTTTTCTTTGTTGAAGCTTTGGTTCCCACGCATGTAATCAAGCATGCTGGTCACAGCATCTCTAGAATTGTGGGGTGAGACAATATCCTGTGCTGTTCATCCCTAGCATTTTTTTTCATTCTGCCTCTGGAGTTTGTGTTACCGATGTTGAGTTTCTGCTTCATCTTGCTGCCATTCTCAACTGTCATATAACTTGCTGAACCCAGCATACTTTTGTCTGTTCTTTCATATGTTATTTCTTGGGTGGTTTCTTTTTTCCCTTTTCCTCTTGTGCAGTCGTAGCAGAAAAGGTAAGATTCTTCCTTGTTTGGCTGTTCAAAAAGCAGAAAACAACTTTGTAAGGTTATAGGTCTTAATCTAATGAGGCAGTCCACAGAGACCTCTCTGTCTTCACAGAGCTGCACCAGAACAGCTGAGACTTCTCAAGTCAAGAGAGGGGAACACCCAGGTAGCTCTGCTTGAGTTAGGTGGTTTGTGGTTAGAGTTGAGAAAGGCTAGGTATTTAGAATGCCCTCAGCAGGTTAACTGTCTCTATATAGAGTGAGTTCGTCTTATTGTAGTTATAATAAAGAGAATGACAGTTGTATAAAGAATCTGAACTATTGCCAGAAGAAGTGTCTGAAGCATTCCAGTTTTTCTGTGTTGGTATGTTTCGGGCTTTTTTCCCTTGGAGATCCAAGTGTCACAATTCCAACCCTGAGTACTTGAGCCCCTAGAGCAATGGCTTTTTGCTTAATGATAGCAACTTAGCTTTGTGCAAGAGTGAGAGTTGTTGTGAGGAGTCTAAGCTGAGGTCATGCAAACCCTCAGTTTCACACGTGCTCTGTCATTTCTTCACAGCCCTGTGTGCAGAATTTCATAGCATTATCACTTGGTCTGACTGGGCCTAGTGTTTCTGTTCAGAGTGTATTCTCCAGAGGTGTTTGCAAATAGAGTCATAGAATCAGGTAGGCTGGAAAAGACCTGTAAGATCACCATGTCCAACCCTTACCCCAGGGCTGCCAAGCCCACCACTAAACCTTGGCACTAAGGGCAAGCTGATTTCCCCTTATGGCTGCCCCTAATCTCCACTCATAGCCACCCCTCATCTGTCCCCATAGTGGCCCACACTGTATAGCTGCCCCCCCTACACCTTACCATGGCCACCCCTCACACCCCACAGCTGCCTCTGTTCTCCCCTCATAATCTTCCTTCATGATCTCCCTCATGAATGCCACTCACCCCTCGTGGCCACACCTCACATCCCGTGTCTGCCTTTGCTCTCCCATTGTGATCTCTCCTCATGGCCACCCCACCTCTCCCCTCACGATTTTCCCTCATGGCTGCCCTTCCTCTCCCTTCACTATCCCTTCACAACAGCCCCTCGCCCCTCATGGCCCTTCCTCATCTCCCCTCACTTTCCCTTCATGGCTGCCCCTCCTTTCTCCTCATGATCTCCTCTTATGGCTGCTCCTCCTCTCCCCTCACAGTCTCCCTTCATGGCTGCTCTTCCCCCCTCATGGTGACCCTTCTCTCCTCTCACGATCTTCCCTCATGGCTGCCCTTTCTCTCCCCTCACGCCTCATGGCCGTCCCTCATCTCCCCTCACTGTCTCCCCTCATGAATGCCCCTCCTTTTTCCCCACTTTCTCCCCACAATGTCCCCTCATGGGCCACCCCTTCTCTCCCTCATGATCTTCCCTTATGGCTGCCCCTTCTCTCCCTCACGTTCTCCCCCTCATGGCTGCCCTTCGTTTCCCCTCACAATTTTCCCTTGTGGCCGCCTTTCCTCTCCCCTCACAATGGCCCCTTACCCCTCATGGCCATCCTTCATCTCCCCTCACAGTCTTCCTTCATGGCTGCCATCCCTTTCCCATTGTGATCTCTCACACGTCTGCCCTTCACCCCTCACGGCCACCCCTCATGTTCAACAGTTTAAATTAATATTGGCCAGCTTTTGTACAACAGCCACACGTACGCACTGCAGAGCCTGTTCCCAGCTCTCCACCTGTAACAAAGATTAACCACATGCTATCTACTTTATTGCATACACTTCCTTCCTTCCCTGCTCCATGTACTTCTGCGGGCTCCTGTGCCTCTTTGCTTGTCCAGCTATGCAAACCTCACTAACTTAGCTACAGTGTCACATCACCAGCAGAGCAGCATCCTTTCTCCAGCTTGTGGAGGTGGGTGTCCAGCATGCTGTGGACCAGGATCTGGTCCTCTTTGATGCTCCATTTCTCTCAGTAAATTGGGGTAGGAAGTGCTCCTTCCAGATGACTCTGGAAGACTTAGTCTATACTTGCTTGTAAACCACTTAAGTAGTAAGTGATACAGAAAGCCAAAGCCAGAGGCTTGAGATTAATCTATGTTTGACATGTTATACAAACTTACGGACTTGATTCAAAGCAGTTACTGAAAACTGTAAAGTATCCAAAAATAGTGATGGGGGAAAAAAATAAAATAGGAGGTTTTATTTCTATTTTGGCAACCAAAATGAGAGACGAGCAAGTAAGAGAAGGGCAAAGAAGTACAGAGACATCTCAATAGAGAAAATAGCGTAAAAGATTTAGGGGTAAAAAGGGAAATAAATCCATCAGAATAGTGTGAGAAATACTTCAATATATTCACCTGGCTAAACTTAATAAAATAATATTTTCTAAAGGTATGATGACCTGCCAACAACCTTTGTCCTCTTTTCTTTCACTCCTGTAAACCGTGGTTGCCAGATATCTGTATTGTGTGCTGGTTTTTCATCTGGTCTGTAATTTGCTCCCCTGTTAACACATCCATTCTCTATGCTTCCCTTAGTTTGCAGTGTTCTTCCATGTCACAGACTGTGTTTCTCAAACAGCGTACTTTGGGAGTGTGGTTATAACACAGCAGTTTTGCAAGTTCTTTTGTGTGTTTCCTGTCTTTAAACTGGCTATAGTTGCTTACTGGCAAGCACATCGCAAATCTTTGTTGCAAAATGTAAGTAGTGTTTTGTGTTAAGTTTGAGTCTGTCCTGGTCACTTCTCACCCCCTATTTTTATTCTTATCTTTAATTTGAAGAGTGATATTTGGAGGCAGAGGTGTAATTGTTTGGGTGTTCTTTCCAGTCTGTAAGAGCAGCTTTGGTCTTGTTCAGTTGTCCATGACACAAGTTCAGTAATGGAAAGACCTCAGAGTACTGTAGCTCTATAAAAGCTTATCACAGAATCAAGCAGGGGGTCCTACTGACATACAGAAAATCATCAAGGACTTCAAAATTAATATAATGCATGTGTAAAAAGATAAACTCAAAGTTGTATAAAAATTTTGTGTAAATATATATCATCTGGGGGTGCCTTTACTTTGAGAATGGCCTAAAAATGGCATCTTTCCATTTACTGGACTTGTGGGGACTCAATTATCTATTGAGTTGAGTTACTGCTACTTTTTGCTTTTGTTTTGCAGGCGATGCGGAAGGCAAAATGGCAGGGAATGAGAAGGATCCTGGTTCTTGCGTGCCTTCCCTAAAATAGGCATGCTCTGATTGACAATTACTCTCACAAGATATATGTAGGAAACTATTGCAGATTTTTTTTTTTGCCTGTGATGGGAAGAACCTTGCTTGATACCTTGCAGAAATAGTTAAAAAAAGCCCTCTTCAGGTTAAATGATCATATTAAACGGACCATGAACATTCCTGTGCCATTTATAGTCATTGTCAGAGATGAAATGCAGTATAATGCAGAACTTTTCAAAACATGCTTTTGAAATGTCTGTTCTTGTGCTGTATTCATACTACTGAAAGATTTTGGTGTGTCGGTGAGTTTTGCCTTTGCTGCTACTTCCCAGCAGGAAGTCCAGTCTGCTGATATAATTAATGAGAAGGGAGTCCCCAAAAGGAGGCCAGTGCATGAAAGAGCCTGGGGACCTTTACAGTTGTTTGAAGGTAAGTTCTCCTACTTAGTAACAATAGTTGCTTTTGGAAAACTACTTACACTGAACTAGCATTTGACTAAATTACTAGTCCACAGTGAAACTTACCTTCAAACAGCTGTGAAGGTTTCCAGCTCTTATTTTCTGTTGTGTAAAAAGCTACATTTTCACAGCCTGAGCCACACATCCTGCTATTGTTCAGGGTGTAGAACTTGCACTAATAGTAGTGCAGAGTTCTGCACAGAGGTGGATGTCAGAACGCAGTGTTTGTCAGCAGACTGCAAGATGTTCTTTCATTTTGTGATTAATCACTAGAATTCAGTAGGCGTAGGCAATGCAAGAAGTGGCAGGATGGCCGCATACATAGAGTTGTGGTCAATGGCTCAGTGTCCGGCTGGAGACCAGTGACGAGTGGTGTCCCTCAGGGGTCGGTGTTGGGACCGGTCTTGTTCAACATCTTTGTC
>JBCJKH010012583.1:15992-34192 GCA_039877255.1 Loriculus beryllinus
AAATAAATAAAATAAAATAAAATAAAATAAAATAAAATAAAATAAAATAAAATAAAATAAAATAAAACAAAATAAAATAGGAACACATGTAACCTTGCTAGGAAGTGCTGAATCTGATTGTTCTTCCAGTGGTGGGAAAGCCCTTCTTACCTTGTATTCTGCAAGAGAATGAGAACAGGTTCACAGTTTAGAATTTATAAGCTTCTTTTGAAGTCACTGCAATGAATATTTAGGTACATCAGCAATTTGCTATACTAATACATTTCGCCCTTCTCAATAGTTGTTGGATAACTGCATGCCTAGTAAGCATTTGACCCGCATGCTCTCAATGCCTACTGATGAAGCAATAGTCCTGGTCTTTGAAATCAAAGGCTTATTACAGAAAATCCATCTCCCAACACTACTGAGTTACACAGTATGTCTGGAAAATTGGGAATTTCTATTTACAGGAGACTTTTGTGGAGTGTTAAGTCAATCTGTCACCCAAAAGTCCTGCCCTTATTGCTCTTTAATGAAAATAGTTAAAATATTTGCATTATTAAAGACATGTCAGTTTGAGAACATATATGAAAACCATTGAGTAAATAAAATATTCCAAGGTGCCAATGTACTGCACTTTGGATGACATCTCTTTTCTTCATGATAGTGAAGAAAACATGATTTGGGGTTTGGGGACAGTGACTCTTGGATCTAAACCGGTACAAGAGTATTCTAATAAGATCAGTATATGACTATGTATGATACGACTACCACAAGGTCATCTATTTACAATGAAGATTAAATGCAATAAGGATAGCCAATATTTTCATAACACTTTTATGGTCTGGAATGAAATCAGAGATAAGTCTATTTTTAAAAACCTGTACCTCTAACTATTCAAACATAGAGACAAAGAATTGGGTCAACACAAACGCATAAAGTAAAGCATTAGAGTAAGATTTTTAAAACGAGATTAAGTGTTTTGGAAGCAAAATCCTACTCTTCCCCATTAGCAGATACATGTTCGTAAATTGCCCAGCTCTATTGAAAATTCCAGTCCAAGTTTCATATTAAGTTCACAGTCCATTTAAACTGTAATAAAATAAATTAATGCAAATGAATTTTGCTTTTTGAATTCTGTACATTGTAACCACACTGTAGCACAAACAAGAAACAGAGTGGACATATTTTTTTAAATTAGATATGTCTTGAAGAGGGGAGTGATTGTCTCAGAATTCATCTTCTTTTTGATACAAGACCACCACCACAGAGGCTGTCGCCACATATTGAGGATACTGGGACTGATTCAGCATGGTTGCACCACTTGATGGTGCAAAACTTCAGGCAGGCATTTATGTTTGTTTAGATAAAAGGAAGATTCTCTGTGATAAACATGACATTGAGCTGGGTCTCTGTCTTGTCATTATTACAATCTCAGGATAGAATTCTTCATAGCAATATGTTAAAAAGCATCCTCAAAGGAAGAAAACAAGAAGTGAAGTGGAAATGATATTACAATGTACCTTTCGTGCCCCAGCTTGCCTCCTGGTCCGTTTCGTATTGGCCCATATTTTCAGGCTGAAAGAGAAAGAAAGAAGCAGTGTAGCAGCAAAACACACAAAACCACTCTGCACATTGTTGAAAGGAAAAAAGAAAATCAGCTGGTACCACACAATCAAAATACTGATCCTTGTCAAACAGAAGAATCAAGTCTCATTCAAACTCTATCTAATTGCTCCCATAAGTTAAGACTGGAATTGTCACATGCCTTTACCTGTGATGCAGATGTCTTGCTGCCATCATCACAAACCACTTACACTGCATGGAAGCTTGTCTCATTCTCCAGTCTGCCTCACACTGCTGATGCCACTAAGACCAGGGAGAACTGTGTGTTTGTGCTATAGCTTTGAGTGACCCACTGTCTTTTTTCTTGCTGGCTAATGCTATAGTGAAAAACATTATAGGAGAGCAGAAAAACACTATTATATGATTTTTTTTTTCCCTGAGTGTCATTTTTACCTATTAAGGTATCACCGGTATGAACAGGTAGGCTCGCAATAACCTGCAAGGCTCCTTACTGTTTGGTTTTGGTTTATTTTGTTATGCAGCACTGGCCTGGCTTATTATAAAACGACAAACCGCAAAGGCTGGTATGAACCTGCAATCCAAACAGAGGACATCCATTCTGAGACAAATTTTGGCCTCAAGGATTTGACCATGATCAACCTTTTCAACTTTCCTAGTTTTCGGCTGTGAGGTTGGATGCTTAGGCGGGGCAAATGCTGCCATCTGCTGCCTTCATATTATATTGCATGGCATCAGACAATTATGGCCAGCTCTGCTACTGCTGGAGTTTACTTTGGCCTTGTCTGTTAGAAGTTCCGATAGTTTCGGTGCCTCCCAAGCGCTGTTGGCTGGGTGCAAGTCAGTCCCTCACTCACTTCAGGTTATTGGGAGTTGTTGTTCTGAAAAGTCAGTAAAACACTGTTTATTCAGGCCAGGTTTACCTAGAGCCTTCCAAATTCCTAAATCACATTTGATCAAGTTGCAGTGCCATGGGTTCCTTAAGACAGGAATTCAAGCAATCAAGTATTGAAGCAATGAAGGGACAATTAGCCTTGTAATATTAACTCAAAGGGATGGATATTTCAGCAGCTACTGAAAAACACATTAAGTTACTCTCTGATAGTTGCTTTCTCATAGCTCCTTCCAACGACCTGGAGTTTGACTCATAAATGGGGAACTTTAATCCTGCTCATGTACTTTTACAGCTTTCACATCTTCCTTTAGAGAAAGGAGAGAATTTGAATGAGGTCCTGTTGATGTGATTTAGACACAAATCAATCTTCAAAATGTAAGTGCACACGCATCTATGTACAGATAGCTTATCACTATTAACCATAATGGGTTTGTACTCAAATATATACGCCATGAACTGAAAACTCACAATGCCAGACTCCACAGAGACTGCAGTGTCAAAGATGCCTTTTTCCTAAAGACATACAAAAAACTATAAAAAAGGATTAGAAAAAGAATGCCTAGTCTGATTGGATCATAGGTGAAAATGGAAGAATACTCTTGTAAGCTGTGGTCTTACCTCTTCTTCCCTTTTCAGCCTCTATTGTTTGCTCAAATTGGGAGAATATGAGCAAAATGTGAAGAGCAAAGGGACTTTTTACTATATTACTTCATGGGGACCAGATTCATTCCACAGGGATGTTGTGCATTGCAAAACAGTGAGGAGGTATTTCAGTTCTTTGCAAGACTCATCTCATCCAGTTGTTCACATGGGCAGTATCATCATCAACATTTACAGTAGGCTTTCTTTAGAATCAGTGGAGACAAAGAATATAGATTTAGGGCATGACTCATTTGATTTGATTTAACGTTAACAGGATCCATGAAAGGTTGGACCATATGACCTTTGAGGTCCCTTCCAACCTGGTATTCTATGGTTCTATGTTATTGGGTCTGCATGGCTGACAAGCAGGAGTTTGAGAAGTCAGTAGAATAGGGAATTGTTCCAGCATTAAAGGATTTGATTCCTCAGATAGGAATTGACTTCCAGTCAACTTCTGAAGACAATACTTTGAAATAAGATGGTGTCATAATTGATTAATTTAGTGTTGTATGCATAACTAAATATTGAAATTACATATCTCATGTTGAATAATTTTAGATATTTCAGGATTTCTTCCTTCTGCCAGTTAAAGACTAATACTAATCAGTAAATGACTGAAAATTCTTTTGCACTGCATAGTAGTAAGAAAAATTATGTATAAGGATAATTTACATTGTGTTAATTATATTGATTTAAATCCAAAATGAGAAAAAAAAAAAAGATACTTTTATTGACAGAATAAACTTCTGCTGTCTGTCATGGCACATTTAGATGCCTTTTCATATTTAATTGTAGATTGCATTAGTTGGGATGTTTGTAATGAAATTGATTTCTAACATGTTTCTAGTGTTCGATAAATAAAATGAAAAATATTTCCTTTTTTATTTCCAGTGCCCCAGTAAAACATTTGGAGGCTTTGATTCCACCAAGGACCTTCCTGATGAAGTTATAACATTTGCAAGAAGTCATCCAGCCATGTACAACCCGGTATTCCCCATCAACAACCGTCCAATCATGATCAAAACAGATGTGGATTACCAGTTCACACAGATAGTAGTAGATCGAGTAGATGCAGAAGATGGCCAATATGATGTCATGTTCATTGGCACAGGTAAGAAGTCTCGAATCTACACTGTATACTCCTCCAGGCATTATGGACACATAGAGTAGATAAAATTTCATACTCTGAAGGACAGAACCTGCGCAGAATGTTGTATACCTATGAAAATTTGGGATGAGATTCAAAACTGTGCATGTGGGGAGGTCTTTCTTATATCCATTCACTGTTACAGGTTCAGGCTGTGGCCTGCATAGCTCAATTCTTTAGGAGCTTTGCCAACTGGATTAAGATCAAACCATTCTCTTTTCAGCTACTGCTATTAGGGAATTATATTAGAAATATCTTGCCTCATTAATTATAATTTAGTATTAAAATGAGTCTTTTGAGGTGCCCATTTTGAAGTGCAGCATAAAAAGTATTAACACGAATGAGACAAGCAGCCAGGTATGGGAAATATCTTGTGTACCTTTCAAGTATACCAGGTATTGCCTTAAGATGCCCAGCTCTTATGCCAGAAGAATGCATCATTTTACTTAAGATGAAGATAACTGGCACGCACAAAATGTTTTAAGAAGCATTAATATTCAAATAGAAACATGACATCCTTTCCAAAGCATTTGCAGAATCACACAGATTGGACATTTTATGACTGGAAATATGCACTCAGAAAAGACATTTTGTTAAAGAAAGGTAATCATGAGAAATAGTAGTGACCAGAAATCAGCTGGCATACAGTGGCTTCAGAATTATTTTAGTGGCCTCAGACTATGCCGATTAGTAGCTGGTGGATCTGCTTCTTCACCTTTGAAGATTTTCCATTAGTTGGCTGGTGTTTCAATTATGTTGAATAAAAGTACTTTAAACTTCTATTGAACATAAATGCTAGTAATTAGACATTGGCATCCTGAAGTCAAAACAAATCAAACCAAAACCCCACTGTCTTTTTTCAGCTTTGGACCAAAAATATATGTTTGACTGTCTGTCTTATAACACTCCAATTTTTTTTACATGCTTTAAGTACAGTTCTGGTGCTGTAGACCTGGGGTCAGATTTCCAAAGCAATAAATCTCAAGGAATCTTTCATGTTGATGCCTGAATTATATTATGACTAAACTGAGAGCTGATGAAGCTTTGTGTACCAAACACAGTGCATGCATAGCAATTCAGAACATTTACTGCAGGAAATGGAGCTCTACGGAAATCACTCCAGCTCTTTAAAGCTGCAAACTGAGTTATTAGATACTAGTGCTACAATATATTCTTCCATAAAATATTGACAAGTAGTTTCATATGATTTCACACAACATATATATTTTCCATCACACATTGGAGACTTCAGTACAGTCTACAATTGAGTGTTTTGTGCCTTTCAACAAGTCTTCTATGACTTGCTTCAGCCCAGAAGAAAAAAATAATAGCAATAATCTCCTTGTCTGCAGTGTGAGGGAAAAAGCCCTTCAGCATACAAAGTATGATGCTGAACAAACACAAGGACCTGATTTCTTGAGCACAAGAGATAGCATTTATCTTACCAAAGTTAGGCATAGTCAGTCTAAAATGCATTGGTTTCTGCAGGGGGATGAGATAAGTACTTCAAGAGAGAGATTCACTGTACTTTCTTCAAGACCTCTATTGGATTAAGGTGAATAGTTATGCAGAAGTTCCTGTCTGTTTTCAAACAGTTCAGGAAAACTTGCTTAAACCTGGGCTATAGCTTTTAGATAGCATTAAGTTACAATGTGTTCTCATAGTGTTTCTCATCTAAATTAGTAAGGCAAGCTATCCCTATGAAAGAGCTTCAATGATACTTAGATCTTACCCTTGAGCTGGGAAATCAGGCACTCAATTCCTGTAACCACTAATATTCAGGTGTGTGGTAACTGCTCTGGAACCCATCCAGTATTGCTGATAGTTGTGCCCAGGAAATGTAAGAAAATTATTGAAAGATTATTACTTGCACTTGCTAAAGGAGATTTCAGCACCAAAACCCCAGCTTTGTAAGTGTGTGATTATTTCTTGACATATTACTTTTGTCCATAGAAACTGTTCTTTTTGCAGCAGGAGGCTATACTCTCATGGAACAAGAATAGGCACTACAACACTTATGCTTGGAGCAGGAGCACAAAAGATGTTCTGTGCTCCCCTGAGCTCACTGTCTTTATTGCAGCTTTCAGAATGAGGAAGGGGCATCTTCCATGAATGGGAAAGGAAAAGAGGCAGAACTGAGGCGCTGCCTGCCATCTGCCAGAAAGCTGCGCTGAGCTGGCTGGTCAAAGTCAAAGGAACCAGAAACAGATACACAATCAGTGTGTATTACATATTACCCAAGCAAAGAACAAGTGGGGGAGCAGATTACTGACTCTAGTTACAGTCCAGTTTCCCACTTGATGATCTGAACCTATGACAGAACCAAAGTTAAGCTCTCTGGGGTATGACTAGATTTTTCTGTGCAGGTCTGTCCCATCAGATTAGATATACTTCTCTGTATTTTCTCATTGCTTTTGCACCAATCTACATTATTCCCACATGCTGCTGAACTTCACTATGTTGAAGGAACACTTTTTTTTCTACTTTCCATTGAATGACTGATGATAATTGAACACAACATAATTAATAGCCATGCAGTGTGGTCACATTTTCCTTTCCTGTGGGTGAAACCTTTAGCTGAGCAGTTTCTTTCCCACTGTGATTGTACCAGTGTGTTTCACAATGGAAATAAAATCGTATCAGCATGCTTGAAATTGTATCAGGGAAAAAACAGGATTTAAGATATGCACTTAATGCAAATCCTGAGTGTCTGATGTTTGGGATCATTTGGCACAGTCAAAGTACATCTGTCAGTAAAGCAAATTAATAACGGTAATCTTATCTTACTGAGCAGAGCCTATTGATCCTAAAGGAGAAGCCCTATTCCATTTGTGTGAAATTGTTTGAAATACTACTCTGTAAAAATTGATCTAGAACTCAGATAAAGCCCCACTTTGGTACCTGTGGCCTGACCAGCATTGCTGTAGTGATTAACACACTGTATGCTTGACCTTAGAGGCTTTCTTGAGCATCAAGCAACTGTAATTGTTGCAGGATCCACTTCAAAGTCAGACCTTTCATTGAAACAACACTATGTAGGGAGCTTAAGTCTGATGAAGCTGTGATCAGGCTCCACAATTTCCCTTGTGCTGTTTTATCAAAAATCCCCTTTTATTTCAGGAATCTCCAATGCATTTGCTGCATTGTGACTGAGGGCATAGTCCAACAGAGAACACAATCATGACACATTGCTACATTGTTATATTTATTCAATAACAGTTCTCTTCTTTTACCCCTAGCATGCATTTTCCTCAAAACCCCAGTCATCAAATTACCAAAATTACTAGGATAATTACAAATATAACTAATGTTAAATTATCTGTTGTTCTGAATTACTCTGTTGTAGAAATGTGGATTTTTTTTTTTCATCTTAAAGTTTCTATTGTATTTGTTCTGTATTGGTTTCAATATTCATTGAATTAAATATGCTCAATCAGTAGCAGTAACCATAATGAAAACCACTTCCAAGAACACTTATCTAGTATAATTTACTAGTTGAGGTTGTACATGTAGCAGCCTAGTTAGAAAGTTGTGCTTTTCTTTATGGTTTTTTTTAGAATTTTTTTTTCCTTTTAAAAAGAATCTATGAATTTGTGACTAATGAGAGAAAGCAGTGAGGTACTTATTTCATGGGAAAAAAAAAAAAACCTATTTCTAAACTTTCAAAAGTATGTACTAAGAAACCAACATCTGCTTAAAGAAGAGCAGATGGGAAAATGAAAAATCTCAGATCTACATAATATTCTAGGATTTCTAGAATATTTTAATCAAAATTCATGTATTTAAGTTGAAATACAAGAATTTTCTTATGAAATCAATAACTTTTATGTTAGTCACGTAGTAAAAACATTTTCAACCTGTGGAATCTATTTGCTCTAACTTTATACATATTTTCAATTCAGAAGTGGTATATTGTCATCTTTTTAATTGGAAGTTTCAACTAACACACATATATATATACAAAATATGTTCTGATTTTGTGTAATCAGTGTTCTTTTGAGAATGTTGACGTTCATAGTTCTGTTATGTTGAGAATTTTATTAATTTAAAATGCCTTATATTTTTGTGCTGTAGAATATGCAACTTGAAAAGTCCTCAGGGACATAGTTCTTATTCCTATGATAGGTTTACATGGCACTACACTTGGATGTCTAAAAAGAAAAGTCACATGCAGAGTGTTTCAATTTCAGAGACTCTGGAGTGATGTGTACCAGCCTAGAAATGATTCCTTTTTTTTTTGTTTTTTTTGTTTTGCTTTTGTTCCCTGAAAATTCTGTTCATGGAAACAAACAAATAAATCACAGATGCAGAAGCTGTAAAACAGAGATGGTTTTACGTCTCAACCATGTTCATAAAACTAAAGGCTGCAGCTCTGGAATTTCAAGCGTTGGTCTTGTTAGTGTTAAAGCCAATTGCAAAACTCCAAGAATGTAAATGGATATAGTATTAAAATGCTGGCACACGTATTTCTAAACAGAAGATACAAGTTATATTACTTTTTACCCCTCAGCAAATACCATTATCTAACACAGAGAGAAATACAGATGCCTTAAGGGGCTTATACATCTTTGGCACTTTGTTTGACACGGGGAAGATCTCATGTACTTAAGAGATCTAACAGCTTCATCTGTCTAACAACATTTGTCCAGATGTTTCTATATCCATACTGAGCCTTCTGACAGCATCCTCATGTGCATTATAGGAATGACAAACATCATATTCAAAATGGACAATAAAACATGCCTGGGTAAATTTAGTGCATTTCCTTCCTTAGTTAAATGACTGAAACATCTGTCATTTTATACTGTCAGTTAAATAGTATTTCAGTCCTTTTTGTTCTTTAATAACTGTCATAGTGTTTATCTTCTTTGCTGCATTTTGATAGTTGAAAGACTTCAGTGAAATGACCTGCTGAAATTCAGTGTTTTTCTAGGTTCGTATAAAATAGCAGTTCGTATTTTGAAAAATTGCTTGAAGATACACAGCTTCACAATCTTGATACATGAAATAATTACATGCTACAAGGAACTCTGGCTCCTCTGAAACTGAAGTATGCATCTTAAGCACCTGCAAACTTTTGGTTTCTTTTTTCTTCTTTTCTTTCCTTCTCAAGATGTTGGAACAGTTCTTAAAGTGGTTTCAATTCCTAAGGAGACTTGGCATGAATTAGAAGAAGTCTTGCTGGAAGAAATGACAGTCTTTCGGGTAAGTGCAGCTAAATTTCAAGTGTCAAGTTATAGATTTCTCTGTGGACAGCTGCAAACTAAACTTCTTGCAGTCTAGCCAAAGAATAGCCTGGCATACTCCTCTAATTAGCTCGTCATTTAGAGACTCAGACACTAGTCAAAATAAACCTTGAAATTTCCAGTGCTAGCTGGAGTTTAATGATAAAAGAAACAGCATTCTGGGCTCTTGTTTTGTGATTTTAAAAGTAAATTAGTATCTCTGAATCTTAGAACTGTTACATGCTGTAGTTTAATATGTATCTGTGTAAGTCTGGGAATAATGCCTGTCTGTTTTCTCACAGGGTTATGCAATACACGAATTTCATAGTTGTATCAACTCTTAACACTATTCAGACTATGAGCATAATGTAACTAGGAAGATAATTTAAGAAAAACAGTGATCTGCACATACTTTTTATGCCTAATAATCTGGGAAACACAGAGTTTGTGTTTTCATGACTTTAGGGTCTCATTTTCATGGTTTGACACAAGACACCATAAACACCCCTTAATCTTTAGTACCTTTTTGTGAAAATCAATCTCTTCCATTTTTCCTGTCTGAGCCACCTGAAAAATAAGGCATCCAATAGGCACTCCTGAATGTTGAGGCTGAGTAAACCTTTCAAACACTTTCCAGACAGAACCCAGGGATCTCTTGTGTTTTGTACACAACAACGAATCATTTACATTCCCCACGTTACTCTTTTTGTCAGTGCTGTTTTATGGCATCATTTCACAGGCTCCAGGCTTTTGGAGGGTTGATATCTAGCTGGAAATATGAGGTTAATCTGACAGTTTGAAGACGATGCTTGCATGCCTGTAGAGTCCCATGGCCTGTGGTCTCACTCTAGATGTTCTGAAAAGGACTTTGCTTCCAGCCTGCACCAAGGGCCCAGCCAGCATGTCCTCATCACACTCACTTGCCATTCCTTTACCTTTAGTTTCTGAACAGACACAACATATCTAAACAGAGCTTGTATATCTTTTTGTTATTATTTTCAATATTATTTTTATGCTTTTCTTATGGGCTGTCTTGCCTTAACTGACATCATTCTCACGCAGAAAGCACTGGTTTGGGTGCAAGATACCGCTGAAAAATAGGTATCTCTTTCTGCAGTCCATGGGGGGTTTGAGGACAGAAATGTAGGGCTTTTTCTTCCTGATTGTTGCTGGGGTTAGGGCTTTTTGTTGTTTTTCTTTTTTTAACAGAAAAATTACGTAGAAACTATGAGGAAGTAATGAGATAAGTAATTTGTGGCTCCCAGCTTTTTGTCTTTTCTTATACATGCAAAAGTTATTACATTAATGTAGGGTAATGTGGCAGTTGTTGGTAATGTATGAGTCTCTTCCCTAAATCAAGTAGAATTGCCAAGCTAAAGGAGATCAGAAAAATCTTAAAGTGAAAGAAAGAAAATAAATCGACTTAAAGTTTTATTTCAGAAAGGCTTTACAGAAGTAGCATGGTTAATGACAAATTCAAATCTGGTATTTTACTTTACATGTATATTTATTCATTACAGAAAAAGATTTTGGTATTCTGATTTAATTGAATGTTCATTTATCTCCTTTGGCATGTATTTAAGCCCTAAAGAGGGCATTAATGTACTTCAGTGGGATAAGCAGCATTTGTGTGCGTAAGATATGGATCTTTCAATAGGGAATTTGCAACAGATTTTACATGTACCTTAAGCAAATGTAAATTTTCTTTATTTACTAAAGTGTTTATGTGCATAATAAACAGTATGTTTTGATGCTTAAACTGCAACGTGCTGAATACAGTACCTTTATAATTCCACAAAACAGTCTTCCATGTCTGTTACATTCATAACAAATGCCTCTTTTAACCCCATTTGTGCCATATTTCTCTGAACAGCTGAGCAAACAAACTAATGAGTTCAATTTTCCTTCAAATGTTACACTTAATTGGTGCTTTCTAATATAAGTTCTATTAACCCATTTGTAAAGGCAAGTCCACATGCTTGACATCCACTGATCCATATCAAATTCTCTCAGGAAAAGCAAGCTGAAAGCTACACAAGTGTAAAAGATTTATAAGGACTTCATTAATGTACATAACCAAAAGTATGAAGTATGGGATCAATAGCAAATTTTTAGATGAAATAAAGTTCATACAGTGTTGACATGCACACTTTGTAACTGAATTATGCTACTTTTACTCTCAGGATTAAAATCCATTCAAGCAGCTGGTACTAAAATGTGTAACAGTCCTTTAATCAGATCTAAGTACACTCATTTTGTTAAATATTTCCTACAGCTTCTTGTATAAGAGAGTAGGTATTGGTTTGACATCTGCTTGCTAAGATGATTACGTGTAGACTTAGCTAGGAGAACAATAACTCTCCTACTGACCCGTTTGGTTGATTAAGTGATGGGTGCTCCAGGGTGCAAATAACCTCTTGCCTGTTTTGGTTTTGTGCTCTGCAAATATAAGTAACTTCTTGGTACGTGAATAGTGTGGTCCAGTCAATATGATTATACCTGGGACAAAGGCTCACTCTTATGAATAAAATTTTGTACATGTGGGTTTTTCACCTTGATATGGCTAAAATGTGTTCTTATTTCAATTTTACCACTTTTAATATATAGTATCTATGTGTTTTTTTACAACCATTATTAACCTGGCAGGTTCTTTAAATGTAGTTTTAATACAAAGTGTAGCAATTAATTTCAAGATGTGAAATTAGTAACAAAGTAATCATAATGAAACTGTAATAATCATGGAAAATGGTCTGTCCACAATCAACAAAGGAATCAAAGATGCACCTGGATGTGTACATGCATTCTAATTCACTTAGAGCTAGAAAATATTCCACTGCCAAAGACAACAAGAAACGCTGTTACTAAGGAGTGTCTAGTTTAATTTCAGTTTCTAGGTTAGGCAAATAGCATTCTAGCAGAGTTGTTATGTTTATAAAGCTCATTTTATATTTTAACTCTTTTTTTCCTTTTCCCCATAGGAACCCACTGTTATTTCAGCAATGAAGATTTCCACAAAACAGGTACTATGTGCACAAACTTTAAATCACTTTTAAATATTTATTGGTCTCTGTCTTTTAAAGACAGTAACTTGGCAGGCAGTAGAGACATATTAATTACAGCAGCAGCATCACATCCCTTTACATAAACATCACTAGTTTTTCAGGAAAATGTGACATGCAGAGAAAGTCTAGTTCATGTTACTTACTGGTAAGGTGGAAACTAAACACAAACTAACCAGCTGTCTGGATGCTCTTGATTAAAAAAATAATAAGTTCCACATTATGGAATGTTCTCATGACAGAAAAACTGTTCAGGAGTAGCTAGAATTGGTCCCTTGTTTTAATGGGACTAATTCTGGTCTCTATAGCAAAAGTCTAGTACAAAATGCAGATAGTGGAAGCAAAGACTGGAAATGAGACGTTCGCCTGTCTTTCTGTCTGATGCCCATTACATTCCTCTGGGTTCACCGTTCGACTTTAACAAAGAGGGTAGATCTGATTTAGTCCAAATTGTCCATGGTCTTTCCAATCAGTGACATGGTTAAGATAGGAGTTTCTGACTCTAGAATTTATATTTCCTACTTTCTGTTGAGTGCACTAGTAACTAATTTCTGAAAGAAATGTATTATAGCCTTCATTGTAAACTAGATCATAACAAAAATGAACTGGACTTCTTGATGGATGGAAGTAAAGTTTTGTCAGATTTACAGTAAAGGTGGTTTCTGAGCAATTACAGGGAATTATTCTTAGACTTGTTTGTGAAACAGCTGGTGAGTTATGTAGTCGTGCAAAGAACATTGGGTTGCAGTCCTGGAGTGAAGTGGGTGTTAGGGGCCTATCTTCCAGTTCTGCCTAGAATTAGGTAGAGGGTTTCCAGCCAGTGTCACTTCCTGTCTCAGAAGTCTAAGACTTAAAATTTAGTGTCAAGTTTAACTCAATAAAACTTTGACATCCTTTTTCATATTTGTGTTGATTTGGAGCCTCATTCAGCAAATACAAGCAACTTGTTCACACTCATTTATTTCATCATTAAAGCTGTTGCCAGTAAAGAGGAGATTTGGTATTTGAGGACTGGGGCACTAAAAATTGTGTATGTTGTAAATAAGGTTTAGTTAATTCTTCTACCTCATGCTATACATTATTAAACAGAAGTTGAATTCATTCATAACAGACAGAGCCCAATATTATGTTTGAAATGCTGCATATTTAACTCAGAAACCACTGTATTTAGAAAAGTTGTCTGAAAACATTCATGTATTTGACAGAAAACATTTTGTTTTGGGACACTTTTCTAACACAGTTTACCACCTAAAACAACAAAAATGGCAGGACAAAAACATGTACTGTTGAATACTGGGATATTTAAAAACAAACCTGTCAAGTTGTATATATGTTCACATCATACCAAAATGCTCTGCTTTGGATTATTTTTATAAGTGCATTCCCTTAAACCAGCCAGTCATATTTAATAATGAACTATGAATTTTCACACAACTTCTTTAAAGCAGCTTTAGTTATTCAGGAGAGATAACAACTTTCCCTGTATCTTTTGAAAACAAATTTATACTGCTAAAATTGTCTAAATCTAAAAAAGAGCATAAAACACAAGGTATTCAGGCAGAGTTAAGCTCATGAAAATTCAACCAGCCTTAGGCTAAAAATGACAGAATCATGATACATTATGACAAGCTTTTGGCACTGTCTCTGTATCAAATAAGTATATGGCAACATGTTTCCATTTTATATTTCTGATTTTAAAATGCTGTAGTTTTATAATGAAAACACTTTACTCATTGTGTTCTGATAAGTAGGGCTTTTTTCATATAAACAGTATGATAATTCTATAGATTGTAGAAAGCAGGAGGATGAAATACAAACAGTAAAACCATCATGTCCTACTGAATAACTTTAAAGCAATCACTTCATTTGATTTTTTTCACTAACAATTCTTAAATGTTACCAGGAGTTTCTCCTCATTTTTGAATGCTCTACTATGCTGGTTGCTCGAAGGTACCTATTTTGCCATTGTGCCAATATGATATGTTAGAAATCACTCTTCATCCTAAACACCAAAATCTACAAATTCTTCAGGAGTGGGACAATAGAACTCTGTGAGAATTTTACCTTTGAGTGAGAGTGATTTTTGCAAGGAAATTTAGGCTTTATGTGCAAGACTAAGCCTCGATACAGTCTTTCTCAATTCTACTGTCTTTAACTCACAGGAATTATACTCCGCCTAATTGTGTTCAGAGCCCTAGGCTTGTGTAACCTTATCTCTTAAACAACTTATGCATGGTTAGCTATAGACACAGACCTTCAGAGGACAGCATCCCAGAGCCACCGTAACACCCTGCAGCTGCCTAAATTCACAGTTCTGAGTGAGTCAGGCTTGCCAGGAGCCCCTGGCTACCATTCAGTCCTGAGCCTGTCAAGTGGGGCTCCATGATTTAAAAGTATGGAAGCAAGCAAGGGTCAGGCCTGCCTTTCAAAGTGACTTCTTTTTGAGCAATCTCTTATCTTTTTCTCAAGATCAGGACTGTGATACTCTTCTTCAAAAAGCTATTGGATTTCTGGAAAGTCGGGGGGGGGAAAAATGAAGAAATCCTTGGCTGGCTGGTACAGGCCAGATTCTTGACTGGTGAACTGCTATGAACAGCTTTTTTAATTCCTCCATAAGATTCTCAAAGGCAAGGCAGAGACCTTCACAAAAGCCTTAGTGACTACTTCTACAGTATTTTTCACAAAGTACTGCATTTTTTTCAGAGATGGCCATTTCTGTCCATAGTGAGCATATAGAAAGGACCAGCTCAAAATGAGTTTGTCACTTAAACAGCCCCCTGAACTATTCTGCATCAGTTACTTTTCAAGACATAAAATTAAGTTAAATAGGATTTGAATCTTATGCTTCCCTAAAATTCCATTTAAAATTCTGTTTTTTTCTTTTTAAGTGGTGCATTTTTCATCTCTCTCTTTTTTTTTCAATTGCAAATGGAAAATTTTTTTGTTTCTCTTTGACTTCTACAGAAAGGCTGCTTTTTGGGCAGCACCATGGGGCAAACAGAAACCACTGAGTTGCTTATAACATCAGTCTCCTCTCCTACAGCTTTTCTAGAGTTCTGATACTTCTGCAAGACTTTTTAAAGGACAGTTTTCCCACACACACACTCCGCTTTGATCTGATAATCAGCTGATTTATTAAATTAACAACCTCTTGGGAAAGACTCTGCACAACAGGCAGTTTGACTGTATATGGCAAAGCAAGGTCATTGATGCAAATCATTCTGTTACTGTTTTCTGAATTTCGTACTGCCTGGGTTCATATATTATTAGTGTCCGGAATAATGATCACCAGCTGGAGTCTAAAACTGGGATCAGAAGAGCAACAAAGAGGGCAGCAGCCTTCAGGCTGTGCAGCACCTGAAACTCATGCTGTAGTTCACTGACTGAACTTTATGAACTTATCTACAAGGAACAGAGTCTTGAAGTAACCCTATTTTGGCCTCACAGGTTTATTTTTCCTTGTGTGTTTCTGGTCATTCTTTAATTCTGAAGACATTTATTAGAAATCAGGGAGGCTTTTTTTGACAAAATTAAATTGGTTACAGAGGTATGTAGGAAACCCTTGCACAATTCTTCTTTATTTTCCCACGTGCATTTTCTGGGTTGATTTTTATATTAGCTGCACCACACATCACTACATGCCTATAGAGATATTAATGCCCCAATTACATAGGGCTCAGATCAGTACCATCTGGACATTTAAGATACTTAACTGAAGCTCTTGTTTAACCTTCGCTGCTTCCATAATCAGTAAAGAGAAAAAGCATCCCTTGAGAAATGGTTAGGTCACCTAAGATTTGAATTGCTGCTCATTTTTACTGCGGAACGTACCCCTAAACTGAGTACTTGATTAAGTGACTTAAATTAGAATCAGCTTATCATGTCTGCTGCCTGTCGTCTGCTTCTCAAGGATGCAAGATTATCTGGGGACTGGTATGTACAATCAAGGCTTTGTGCAGAGCTCTGTGTGGTCAGAGATTTTTGCCCAGAGAATGTGGGTTTACAACCCAGCTATGGCACTCTAATAGATGGAAGCAGCTGCTTAGAAAGGACTTAGTTTTTAATTTACCAGTAAATTTTCCTTTGGGTACTGTCTTTGTCATATTTTCCTTGAGAAAATGCTGGTGTTTACGTAAATGCATGGGACATCTCTGTTAAACTCATGTGTTTGTATAAATTCCAAACTTTTGTCTCTAAAAGAAGTAAACCCAACACCTTTTATAAGTGTTTTTGGTTTTGCTGTCTCCTGCTATCCAGTGCTCATCATTTCTGGTAGGTAGGTGAGCTCAGCCAACTTCCATCCCTGAATTCCTTGGAAATAGTACCTCTGGATCATCACAGTGCAGGAGATTAAGAATTTTGATAATATTTCTTGAAATCCTATTTTTCACACCATGTTTTGCAAGAAAGGAAAGCAAATACAAATGTATATTTTCCTGGTGGGACTGCTTGGGTTGGGACCATAAAAAGAAATGTACTAATTACTCCACCATGGGTGCTGAGTGACAAAGTGTAAGTTTTTGATAGTAGACTGTCAGTGTTTCCAAAACAGATGGATTGTGCCATTTAATTTTTTATTTATATTGTTTTCCCAATTGTTGCCTCTCAGAAGGAACTAAATATTTACTTACTACACTCACACTTGTTTTCTTTGTGAATTAGTGCCAAGCTGAAATATCTCTGTTTGGACTTCCATGTGGGATCAGTAGTTCAGTTTCCTTATGTCCCTCTGAAAACCAGCTTCTCCAATGGACCACGTGAATTTGGTATCAGAGAGGAAATTGAGAGAGAGAAGATAATCTGTTGTGATGCCATAAAAAGCTGTCGTTCATTTTGCATATATGTTTTTTTATTTACTTCATGGCTTCTCTCTGCATTTGAGCTACATCTTCCTCTCACTACATTTTATTCAAAAATAAATTAAGCCATTTCCCCTGGTTAAAGTTATGCTTCAATTAGAGCATTTGACCTATAGAAAAGAGTATAAAGCATCACAATTATCAGGCATGCAAAGAAGTGCATGTGTGGCAGCACTTCTAAGCTGAAATATCTTAGCACCAGTCTGGCATAATTTACTTTTGTTTTCTCACACAAATCAAAGTCATATATAGGAAATTTATGTTAAAGTTGTTTTTCTTTAAATTCAAAAGCATATCCTCCATTGTGTTCTGTCATTGCGGCACTTTTCTAAGGCAGGGATTTGAATGCAAAAAAAAAAAAAAAGAAAGAGTACTTTACTCTTTGCTGTTGTTTGGAGAAGCTACCAAGAGCTTCATACAAAAATCACCATTTTTTTCTATTTATTTTTTTTTATCCTGTGGACAATTCTCTTCTCATTCCTTTAGTGTATGTCAGGATCATGATCCTTTATTATAACTGTAATGGTCCTAACATCTAATATTTTTTATACTTTTCTAGGAAAAAGCTGTTAATTTGCAATTCTTAATTTTTATTTTTTTTTTTTTTTAACTTTTATAACAGCAACAGCTCTACATTGGCTCAGCCACTGGAGTTTCACAGCTTCCTTTACACCGCTGTGATGTGTATGGAAAAGCATGTGCTGAGTGTTGCCTTGCGAGAGACCCTTACTGTGCCTGGGATGGTTCATCTTGTTCACGTTACTTCCCCACTGCTAAGAGGTAGGGACAGTTTTAGATGTCTGCATGGTT
>JBCJKH010012587.1:0-10217 GCA_039877255.1 Loriculus beryllinus
ATCCATGATTTCCTTTGAAAATGATGACTCTGCCTTTCAGTTGGCATTGGAAATGGACTCTCCCTGACTTCAAAAGACTCAGAGGATCTCTTATCAAATATCTTCAAAAGCTGTGAAAGGAAGACAGGGAAATGCCAGCCAATTTCCTGTTTTTGTAGTAACTTGTTTATGTTTTTCAAGTTCTACTTGGGAAAAGCAGTTGGCTTGAATTAATATGCAATGCATTTGGGTTTTGCTGTTCATGTCTATATGCACTTCATTTGATTCCCAGAGGTTGCCTCTGCCATGTTTTCTCAGAAAGGATCAAATCGTTTATTTTGCTGTTATTCTGCGTTACTGTGCTCATCTGATGAAAGTTCTTATTTCTCTCCTTGCTGCAAATGAGAGCTTGATTAAAAATAAAAGGAACCTTCCCCTCCTTCTATTTCCTATTTTGAAGCAAAGAACTGATGAGAAAACTGAGAATGGTTGTGATATAATAAGGTAGGGTTTACCTGGAGGGGTGATGGAGGAAGGGAGCTGTGTAGCTCAACTCATGACTATGAGTTGCAAGGGAGGGGTTGCAGGAATATTGTCCCCTACATCCACTTACATTCTATCAATCAGCCTTCAGTTCAAACTGGTTGGTTCTTTCTACTTGCAGAGATGGGAGAATGTGGCTGCTAGTGGGTGAGACAGAGCATCTTTCTTGCCTACATCTGCAGGTCAGAGAGAAAGTGGAGATGTCTATAACCTGGTAGTCTGATCCCTTTCTTGGTGCTACAACTCTTCTCTGTATGGGGTCACCAAGGGTGGGCTAAAGATGAGCAGGAACAGGGTTTCCAGGGGAAGGAAGGAAGAAGCAGATAGCCACAACCCTCTTGTCCTCTGTTAACAGCATACACTTCTTGCCAAGTTTTGAGGAAGTGGCTGTGGTACTGATATGTCTCTTCTGACCCAATGATCAGCTGTATCTGGGGGAAGACTGAGTAGTGGAAAGCCACTGGGCTTTCCACTACTGCTGGATTAACTCAAGGTGGGATACATAAGAAAAGAGAAAGGAAGCTGGTAAGTGTTGGTACAAAGCCCTTGATCACCTCATGGTGGAGAAGCTGTTGTGTGAGTCTCAGCACAGCAAGACCTGCCAACCAAATATGGCTGCCTAGACACTAAAGAGCTAAATAATAGGAAAAGAAACTAGGCAAATTGAAATAATGAAGGAGTGAAGAGAGAGGAGGGAATGGGGAATAAAGAGAGAAGTGCTAGAAATACCTTTGACAGAACAACGCTTTTCCAGCACCTATGAGTATTCAAGGTCTTATACTTCATAATGAGGGTGTAGAGGGCTTCTTTCTTCTCTTATCACTGCCCCTTTTCCATATTTTTAGTTCCTGAAGGGATAACTTCCCCAGCTTTTCACCATTTATCCTCATTCAGGTTGCTACGTGTGAAGACTTCATCAATCACAACTGACCCAGAAGTGTTACTGTCTCTTAGGCTCTGACTTAGCTTTCTGGGACAGCCAGCCTTGCAAATGGCACTGCAGTGATATCAGGCCTTCAGATATCAGACCTTCAGAGTGTTACAATGAAGTGACATAGAAAGCAGTGTTTCCCACTCCTTATCACCAGCCTTATCCCACAGTCTTTCCCAACAGTTTCATCATTCAGGATCAAGTGTCCATTGAAGCTGCGAGGGTGAGCTGCTTTTCTCTGGATCTTGTGCTGTCCTTCATTTCAGGGATGAAAAAGAGGACCCAGCTACAGACTTGAGGCTCAAAAACCCCATGTAGAAGTCCTCCATCCAGTTTGATGGGCTAAAAGGTCTGAGGTTGTGGGGAAGGGAATCCTCCAACAACTTTCCTTGAGTTCTGGTGTTGGACAAGTGTACTGTCCTTGCCCTTCAAAAGGGCAAATGAACCATCCTTGTGAAGCCACACCGCTAAAGACAGCATTGCTTCATGATGCTCATGTTCACACCAATTCTTTATTCCACATGACCCAGGAAATGACAGAAATAATCTTCCTAAACCTTTCAGTTAGACAATTCAGCCTTTTTGGTGAAAAACAAGTGTCTTCCCCCCATTTTGGGGTTTTTGCAAAACAGGCAAATAAACAAAAAAAAAAATACAGGAAAACCACTGTAACAAAGCACTTTTCACCAACAAAACAAAACAAACCAACAAAAACTTGTTGAGAAAACGTCCCCCCATGTTTTAAGGAAAATTTCACTTAAAACACTGGCTCATTTCTGACAAAATTTGAGGAAGAAGGAAAAAAAATCATCTCTGGGTGATGCTGCCTAAAGCTGAAAGTACAAGAGGTTGAAACCCCATAGGAAACCTTCAGAGATAAAGCTCACCCAGACCCCCCATGAAGGGAGTCAGGTTTCAAGTAGGTTTTTACAGATTTCAAGGAGATTCTAAACCCCAGTGAAGTGAAGTCAAAGTTTTACTGATTTGAAATGCTGACTGTGCTGATCTATGGGGCTTCGCAGTCTTGCAGGGTTTTAGTCAATGTCTTTCTCCATTTGCTCCGTAGCTTACACTGTCCTCCACAGAATATACATGCCTTTATACCATACATTCCCGTGCAATTTCCAAACTCCAAACTTAAATTACATTTCTTGAGACCGGTAATGAAGGAATCATCTAGTTTTCTTTAAAATAAAACCCCTTTTTGCAATGGATGAGCACAGGATTTTCTCATGGACGCCACAGGGCTGTGGACCAACATCAGCTCGTACCAGCTCACCTTGTGGGAAGGGCTGGTTTGTTTGCTTTCTTTGCAGTCATTTCAAGGGCAGCTTTCTGATCTCCAGCAAAGCAGCAATGGGCTTCTTGGACCTCAGAATGGGCAATGCTGCTTTGATATATCATTCTTTTAACACAACAGCTTTCTGGCATAGGGAAGGACAAGCTCAGTAGGGTTGCATGGAGGAAAGCATGGGTGGGGGATAGATCCTGGGGCCCTGTGAGGTGCAGAGAAGTGCAGGATAGGGGCTGAGAGAAGGAATTACCAGAAAAATAGAAGAGAGTGATGCATCTTCTAAAGCACTTTAAAGGGTGACTTGCCTTAACTCATGGCCAGGGATGTTTTAGCTATCACTGAGCTGTGTAAGTGGACTCATAGTTACATTTAATCACCTAGGTGTATTAGCTCACAGCCATCCAGAAAGCACCCTAAATGGTGCTTATACTTGGAAAAAAGGTTTGCAGCATCCTCTGACCCGTGCCCTTTCTGCAGTGCTCTGTCCTTTCTGCCAGGCTGCAACCACTTCTTGTTGAGGTCCTGGTTGCCCTTTTTCTTCACCTCTTTATTTATACCTCCAAAGACTCAGGAAATAACAGGATGTCCTTGTCAACCTCAGCCTTGGCAAGAGAACAAACCAGGGTGGGAGATTCCAGCTGCAACAGGGACAGTTTCTGTTCCCTTGTCCTTCCAGGACTCCACCTATAGCACAATTTGGCAGCCTAACATCTCCTTGGATGCATTCAGGAGCATCTGGGCTTTAAGCAGTAACATATTTCATATTTTTGCCCTTTTCCTCTAGCTTTTTCCCTTCTTAGAGAGGTCTGTTTGGCTTTATAGGCAGCCCGATGCTGTCTGTAAGAGGAAAGCCGACAGAAGAGTGTCCACAGACAGACTCCAATGGAGGTGTCCAAGCAGTGCAAGCACATGTAATACCCCTGTCCGGTTATTCTCCCTATTCCTGTTATTTTCAGTGGTTTGTCTAGCTTGTAACCCCCAAGGAATCTCTCTTTCTAATGCTTGCATTCTAAGGTACAAGACCAGACACCTCAAATGGAGACACAACCTCTTCAGCATTCATATTTAATAATACTTCTTTTTTAACTCCATTAAAGCATGCTGGAAGATGAAGTCTCTTTACTAAACAGTGAGGAAGTAGTTTAATTGGGGCAGACATCCAGGAGGATGACCGTCAGCAGAGATCTGAGCTGGCATGTGTACGTTATGGTTCCATCTATAACCTCTGTCCTTATGGAGCCAGCTGGGAGATGAGGCTGGAATTAACCTTTCCCCATTGCAGGACGCCCACAGCTATCTGCTTACTGGAAAGTTTTCCTCTTTGACTTTTTTAATTACAGTGATTTCATGCAGCTGCTGGGATCTTCCTGCTCTTCCTGTCAAGATGAGATTTGTAAGGAGGGTCTCTGTTCAGAAAGGCAGCTGGTTCTTCTCATTCTTTCACTTAATTAGGATATGAACCTCAAATGCAAAAGTTGTCAGAAATCACATCAGGCTCCATGTTAACAAGTCATCTGAATTAGAGGTCCTTAAAGAGAGTAAGTGATGTTTAGATCCTGCTCAAGGGCTGCGGTTTGCATGGTGCAACCACCTATTGGATCTGGTAGCAGTTTATTACACAGAGATGTGTTATTGGAAAGTTTGCCTCCATTCACAGAGGTGACTTTGACATTGGCTTTGGCGCTTACCATCCTCAGAGGTAACCACCCAAAACAGGAGCTGAATCTAACCATCTCCACAGACAATATCTGAGATCTGAGCTTGAACCCGGAGCAATGGACAGTAAAATCAGACAAATAGAGCTATGACATGTTCCCAGGAAAGGGGTAGAATCACCATTCCTGTAAGCATTCAAAACCCATGTAGACAATGCTCTCAGTGCCACGGGTTACTGGTGGCCTTGGCATTGCTGGGAAATGGCTGGACTTGATCTTAAAGGTCTTTTCCAATCTATCTGATTCTATGATTCTATGACTCTTCCTCCATGTTAAAATCACCTAAACTCTTCCGATTTTCTTCTGAATTAGTGCCTGTGATGCCGCAGCTCTTCAGAGCTGGCTGAACCCCTTAGGATCTCATTTGTAAGACAACAGTGACAGCAGCAACAAGGAAAGCTACCCCTTCAGTGCTGTATCCCTTTTTGCACTCAGCTGGAAAATCCAGTCGCAAGGCTCTGCAGAGGCAATGTCTGGAGCATCCTTTAAACTCAAAATGTACCCTGAGCTCACGGGAAAAAAACCACCTTGTGTTGCTTATTGGGGCAAGTGGAGGCAAAACATGCTCCATGCCACCAGATTATCGTCGGTCAGAAACAAGCTGGTATCATGGGTGGTGCTTCCAACAAACCCTGATGTACTTTGTTAGTGTTATTGTTCATGCTTATGTGACTGAGCTTCCTGGGTTTTGTTCGTAAAGTATTGAGGATTTCTAGGAAAAACCATTGAAACTAATGTAACATTAGTATCTAAACCCCAGTGAAGTTAATGCTTACTTATTTTAAATGCTAACTATTCTGAATATAAAATAGTGGTGGATTTTCATCATTCAATGGTTTTAGAACCACCCAGTGTTTTTCTCACTGTGTTTTAACTGTGCTGAGAACAGAGATGGAAGAAGTGTGGGAAAAGAGGAGAAAAACCTGCCTTTACTTGGCTTTTTACCATGCTTTTTTGGCATGGTCCATGCCCCACCTTTCTTCTGGACTCCCTTGCATTCCTGGTGCTCTTGTTCATCTGGGACTTCACTGTTCTTCAAAGCATTTGCTTCTGGGTGTGTATTTACCTTGGAATCATGGTCGCCCACCAGCAACACCCAGTCCAAGAGGTGTATTTGCAGTTGTGTGACACAACCATGGCCTAAGTTCACGTCCCTGTGATCTTTCCTTCCTATGTGCATGTGGCCTTTGGAAATAGTCTTCTTGGTTCATTTTAGCTGAGCTTTTAGTGTCTGTGCCTCTGAAAATTGTTCCTGTCATGAAAAAACAGGTTAGATTTAGAAACACAGAGCCCATTATTGTCTTTGAGTGAAGAGGCACTTGACCTGTGCTTTGAAGCTGAAAAAAAGACTGTGAAGGGCTGGATTTCCACACAAGCAAGCAAAGTGCTGTGTCAAGCAGTGTTTCTCTGTAAAGACATGGACACGATGGTGTTAGGTCTCTGCAGTCAGCTTTTCACGTCTCAGTTCACCAGTGCTCCATTTCTGTCAGTGATAGAGGCTTTGCTGGGAAGGGAAGCACATTTCCATAGGGAACGATCTGAAAGGATGATTAGGTAATGCCCACAGGAGGGTGGGCAAGCTCAGAGTCATGGTTTGTGGAGGTCTTTAGTGTTGGTTCAGACTCTAGATACCCTGATGGCAGAGAATCACACCAAAGAGTCACCCCAACAGCATTCCTTGAGGAACAATGTGGAATTCCAAGCTCAGGGTCCCTGTTACAATCTAGTAGGTGCAAAGGCTTGGACTTGTGAGCTTGCACGCTGTCCCTGCAATGGCTATTAGTGGGGATTTGTCCTTGCAGGCCATTTTGCAGGAACCTGAGCTGCTGTGAAGGTCACTATGGGTCCTTTGGGATGGTTATACCTGACATATCAGGAGTGCAAGAAGGGAGGATAACCGTCTAGCATGGACTTCCTTGGATGGGGGGGACAGAGGCCACTACTAGGTGAGTTATTGCCTCTTCTTTGGTCACTGGAAGTTCATGACTTCATTACTCTCTGGATCTCAAACCAAACTTCCCAAACTGCTAAATTCAAAGAACAAATACATATGCCATATCTTCTAGGGGAGAAGAGTAGGAATGATCCACACCACCAAATAAAGGACATTGAAGATCTCCAATCCTACGCAGTGGAGACAATATCCAGTGGCGATAGAGCAGGACAGATACACTGGTTTCCTATGCATGGCTTCTGTCATTTTTATTTTCTTTAAGGGTCATACAAGTTACACATGGTTTAGTGGTGGACTTGGCAGTCCTAGGATAAAGGTTGGACTTGATGATCTTACAGGTCTTTTTCCAACCTACTTGCTTCTAAGCATGAATACCCAAAAACAATTGTTTGAAAGCTGGATTCATCCCTTTAACACAGGACTTGCTCAAGAGGAGATGACTACAAACTCTTTCAGATCTCCCTTTATAATGCAGTTGGCTTTCAAAAGCTCTCCTCCTCAGCACACATCCTGACAGGGTTAAACACTTCTGAGGAGGTTGTAGGGAGGAATGTTTTTAATCCCACTGATTTATTAAAATAGTCTAAAGATAGCCAGCTGCAGTAGATAAAACTGCTGCCCTCTGCACTTCAGAGAGGTCCTCCCTGACCCAGCTCTGCATGGAAAACATTGCTAATGGCTTAGTGACCTTTGGGAGATGGTGGTACCTGCCTGGCAATTCCTGGCCAAATCAAGCCTTCCTGCATCTCCCTTGGTCGTAGGGTTCATGGAGAGAGGTGTTGTAGGAGCGGTGGAGGTAAGCACCGAGCTCACTGAGCAAACTGCTCCCAAAAGGATTTCAGGCTTTGGCTGAGAGCAGCAAGAACAAGAAACAAACGACAAAAAAGCGTCCTGGTAAAGTGAGAAAGAGGGATTTGTATTTTTCCCTAAAACTATTTATTTTGGGGTATTTATGCATCTGCATGTGCAGATGTATACACTCATCTGGGATCTCTACCTGTGAATTTTGAGCAACCTGCTCTAGTGGAAGATGTCCCTGCCCATGGCATGGGGTTTGGAACTGGGTGATCTTTAAGGTCCCTTCCAAGCCAAACCATTCTATGATTCTATCATTCTTTGATTTGATGATCTGGAAGACATGAAGGATATTCATGAAGATTTTTCTGTGCTTCAAATCCCTGCTACAACCAGGTCTCAATAGTGCTTTGCTCTTCCTCTCCCAGATGCACTCCCTGGACCACCAGAAGAGCTCTGGCAAAGTGAGTGTTGCAAAACCTCATCCTTCAGGATTAGTGTTTGAGGCTTGGGAACAAGGCAAAAGAAGCATCTGAATTTCTATCCCACACCTCTCCTGTCCATAATGAATGGCTGCAAGAAGAAAGGGTTCAGAGATCTCTGTACTCCAGGCCAAACCAGGGCTCTGCAAGACGTGACAGCTTTGATCTGCGCCTGTCCAGGGCCCACCAGAGACAAAAGACAGCATCAAGAGTAATTGAATGAGCGTGGCAGGCAGACCCAGCATCACTCTTATCAGCTGGGGGAGGCAGAGCAGATCTGAGGAGCAGAGCAGGTACCAGGAACCAGATCCTAAGGTTACATTCCTCGCATACGTGGGATTTCCTGCGGTCCCCCCTAAGTTTGTTTTGTAAATTGGATATCTTAAATCTGCAAGAAACAAATGAAAAAAGTCTTATTGAAGAAAAGTAATTAATTTCCTGAGCTGTATTAATATATAAAATAATACAGTATAAAGAAACCCTTAGCCCAAGCTAGAGGGAGTGTATTGTTTAAACCCCAAGAGAAGCAATGTTTAATTTAATTTCACAGATAGCTATTCTGCAAAGCCTCTGAGGGAGGAAACTCTTCCAATGCCACCATTCCAAGAACTTGACACAATATAATTCATATCCCCATTGTACTAAGAGACCTCAGGATGTTGCACCCACACGTGGGCACTCACACACGGCCACAGAGAAACCCTCCTGTGGAATTCCAATGTAAAAACACAAAAGTGAAGCATGGAGAAGAGCAGTGGAATTGGCCAAAGTCTGAACACAAGTCTGTGATGAGCCAGGAGCCTTGTATCCCACAACCCTATGCTGGCTGTTCCCTCGGGATCGTAGTGTTCTTTTGCCTGCCTAATTTTACAAGGGATAGGAGACACTGTGTACATGAATGCTGGTTTTTAATATCTTTTCAGAGGGAGTAAGCCTGCAGACAAAGCATATACTTGCTACTGGTGGCCTGACTGAATGTCACAATCACGCCAAGACTGCACAACCTCTTCCAGTGCTAAAAGGCATTGCTCTGCACGGTAAAAGAGAGGACCTCCAGGTACCATTCATTCTCATTTCAGCTTCTCATCTATTCCAATCTTGATGGAGGTTGCAGTGAATAGCAAGAGGTTTCAGTCTGCATGGACAGAAAGTACCAGTGACATCACAAGCAGCCTAAAACTACAGTCCAAACCCCAAGGGTTGCAGTGGTTCAGTGCTTTCTGGCAGACGTTTTATTTCATTAACTCCCCTGGGCTCGGATCTAGCCTTAAAACAAAGTGAGAAGAGCCTTTTTCCCATGTTGTTCTCGTCAGTCACTGATCAGAACTGACATCTCTCACGCTTGGAGTGATGGACTTGCAGAACTGACTCCCTCGTTCTCTCCTGCTGATATTGCACACCTCCTCCAACAGCCCACCAGCCAGACACTGCAGGCTGGGATGAGCAGTGATTTCCATCTCCTTTTCATGCTATGATGATGATGACTGAGAAGGTTTGAGACCAAAGCATGCCATCAACTGGCATGCCATCTAGCCATCTAGCTAAATCCCAGTCTCATGTAACCCCTGGAAAGGGCACATTTCACAGGCACAGGCTGGTCCTACAGGCCAGGTTATAGAGACCAGACACTGCCCTCCCCTCTTACACAGGCCTGTGATGTGCTCTTCAAGCAGCTTTCACAGGAGCTTTTTGCCAAGATCCATGCTATGATCCCACCGGCTAATTTGGATCAGGGTGGGACAACCTATCCCACATCAGTCACTCCACTGGAGAAGAGATACCCGAGGGACAAGGAGTTTATGGCTCAAGGGCTTCCACTTTGCTCTGCTAATCCCTTTCCAGTTCAACAGCTGTCCCATGGCACTTTGCCACACATGAGCTTGTTGAGTGTGAAAGTCTCTTGCTTCACAGCTAGCATTGCAAGGTCTACGTTATTAGGATTTCAGAGAGTTGTTCCTGGTCCAAGATAAACAGAGAAACAAGCAGCCTTGCGAGACCAGTCTCCTGAAGGGAGAGACTTGAGAGGGCAGATTAGGAAATAAAAGGAGAAAGAAACGTGTAAGTTGTGGCCAAATTATGACTAAGGCAAAGATAGGATAACGGCTTTTGGTTCTTTGAAGGACGTAAACACCACAATGTGAGAGCAGATACAGTTCAACAAGATGGATGGGGCTGAACAGAGAAAAACATTAGCTGTGGGTTAAAACAGGAGGCCACTGTGGACGTTATGGATTATTTAGAGGGATGAGAAATCCTATGGCTGTTGTCCATTAACATGTATAGGAAGCATGCCCAGATGGCGTGGCAGTGGCAGGCTGACCTGAAATCAGATGGGAGAAGCCAGTGAAAGGAGGGAATTGTTCCTCTGGGATTGGTGTGGTTTTTGAGAGCAGGGCTTGGATTAATCATTGCACTCATGTAACCACATATCCTGGGCTGCTCCCCCGGAGCGTGAGCAGCAGCTCAGGGAGGGGATCCTGCCCCTCTGCTGTGCTCTGGGGAGACCCCCCCTGCAGCCCTGATC